>JAHBCN010001744.1:0-108221 GCA_019359885.1 Listronotus oregonensis | reverse complement strand
GTACCACTTCGTTACTGGGTTCCGACAGTGCAAGTCGTTAATCTTAAAGTCTCCAAATTTCGCAATTATTTTCGCTAATTTAATTTCGCACATGTAAGACTTTTTAAATCACAAAATTATAGTGCCGTTGTTTGACTCGATGGTGACAAAATACAGGGATCCCTGAAGCTGAAAAATACATTCCTGAGCTGAAAGACTACAAATCTAGGTAAGGTGCCGCCATTACTTTTTTGACTGATGTATGGTTCGGTTTATTTCTGATTTAAATTAATATTAATAACACGTTTACAGTCCCGTGTTATCGAAGGAAACTAATAGATTCAAATTTCTCTTTAAATTCACAAACAAATACAAACAAGCATTTTTAATGAAAAGGCGTCATAGTATTTTTTTTTAATTAAATAAAAATCCGACAAAAATAATTATTTAAAATAAGTAGTTCCGATGAGGAGGTACCAGATTCTATCCTGGATGCAGCAAATACCGTAAGTTTGAATTTATTACCAGCAAAATCTCGTAAAAAATATGAGAATCAATATAGTCATTTCGAAAACTGGTGCTCCAGCAAGGGGACAAAAAGTATTAAAGAAGAAGTGTTCTTGGCCTATTTTGCGGATTTGCAAAAAACATATAAACCTAATAGTTTATGGAGTAAGTACTCTATGTTAAAATGTGTCCTCAAAGTGAAAAGGAACCTTGATTTAAGTTCATATTTCAAGCTAACATCACTACTTAAACAACAAAACGTGGGATACCGGCCAAAAAAATCAAAAACTTTCGGCAAAGAAGAAGTTTCAAGATTCATGAAAAAAGCACCTGATAATATTTACCTTCTAATAAAAGATGCTACAATATTTGGATTAGCCGGTGCTTGTAGGAGAGATGAACTTACAAAAATAATGATTGATGACATACAGGATAATAAAAATTTGATAGTGGTGAAAATTCCTGACAGTAAAAATAACGCTTCCAGAATCTTTGTAGTGTCCGATGAAACAAATAACGGATTTTATCTGCAATTGTACCGTAAATATGCAAATTTGCGAAAACCACATACCCCACACAGACATTTTTTTGTCCAGTATAAACAAGGAGCATGCAGTACGCAATGTGTGGAAATAAATTCAATAGGTAAAATGCCTTCAGAAATTGCTGCATACCTAAAATTAAAAAATCCAGAAGAGTACACTGGACATAGTTTTCGTCGATCTTCTGCGACTATGTTAGCGGATTCTGGAGAAGGAATTACTAATGTCAAGCGACTTGGTGGCTGGAAATCAACGGCTGTAGCTGAGAGCTACATTGATGAATCCACAAATCAGAAAAAGGATATGTCGAATAAAATATTGACCATGAACAACTCCCCTCCTGAGCTAAGTCAACCTTCATCAAGCCGTACAATAAGCGCTTCCATAAGCCACCCGCTAAATGAAATTACAGGTTCTGCAATTAATTTACAATATGCTAATAACTGTTCTTTTGTTGTAAATGTTATCAACAAATAATTCCCATTTATAAATATGTTGTAGTAGTTCTTTCAGATTAAACATAATTTAAAAAATAATCATTGCTTTAATATTGGTAGTGTCTGACGCTCGTAGAAAAAATTTTGTTCCTAACGCTTGCGCAAAGTGACTATTCCGCACGCGACTGCCGTTGCCCGAACGACGCGAAGCGGTTGCGCACTTGTTAGGAAAATAACTAATATATTCTGGTATGTACGGGGTCCCGGCAGCAGTAAAAGCGTTAACCTACTATTTTTTGACAGATAATGTGAAGCTTATAACAAAAATGTCATCATAAAAAGTCTTTTACACTACTTTTATACCATTACTGAAGCATATA
Organism: Listronotus oregonensis; assembly: GCA_019359885.1. Classification (NCBI taxonomy): domain Eukaryota; kingdom Metazoa; phylum Arthropoda; class Insecta; order Coleoptera; family Curculionidae; genus Listronotus; species Listronotus oregonensis. The sequence continues at coordinate 106,376 of JAHBCN010001744.1, read as the reverse complement.
AAAATCTTTAAAAAGGCTTTATATAACTTTCTACACTGTCTGGGGAATTACCAACTTTAATAAATAAAACTATTTTCATATTAGCATAAATTAAAATTTTCTTTTAAATTAGTATTAAGGATATTTTAATGATATTTACCAATGTTCCTTAATTAAAAAATTTTTTTGAATCGCACCAAATTAGTAAATGACAATAACATTTTTGTTGCTTTTAAGTTTATTTTCTTTATTATGTTAATACAATTTAATTTTATTAAAAACCAAATTTACTAAAGAAAGTTTAACGGCATACAATTTAACATCTGCACTCTCTATTGACAAGGTTTTGAAAACATCACGTTAAAGGTTAAATGGCGTGTAGTAATGATGTTCCCCGGGATTTTTAAGCATTCACAAAGATTATAGTCTGGATAAACCTTCGCGATACGTGTCTTAAAAATTTTAACGGCTGTTTTTAGTACAAAGGGCAAATGAAGAGTAAATCATTTTAATGCCCTTTTTTAAAATCCCCATTTCCATAAAAATTAACGTTTCTTAAAAATATGAAATTTAAGTCATTTATTCACTTATTTGCTTGCTCTTTAAAACGTATCACCGTATTCATTTTTCAAATTTAAAAACTTTTAAACGAATATATACTTAAACAATAAAACATTTGCCTAATAACGATTTGTTTCTACTTTTTAATTAATAATTCTTATTTGAATAGCATCATCCAGTGTGTGCAAAAAGCATTTCCTGTTCTATTTTTTTAAACAAGCAAAAGGCCTTTAATATACAAGCATCTTAATGTTAATATTTTATATTGGTGAAATATTAGCCTTCGGGTCAGCTTTTCAACCAGAGTTGCAATAAACCTTTAAACATCAAGTAATCTTCCATGGTGACAACTAAAAATTTTGCTTTGGTTAAGCTCTGTTTATGATAATCACTCAAATAAAAATTATTTTAATTACATTTTCGGGGGTAATATCCCTAGTGCATTTAATTTTTCCGTAAAAATTCGGAAAAACGAGTTTCTAAGTAATTTGTTTTAACAAATTGCATGAGCGAGAGTGGTTTTAAAAATCCGAGTCGAAGACAAGGATTTTTCCACTTTTGCGAATGCTATTTGTTAAAATAGGTTACTTAGAAACGAGTGTTCCAATTTTTCCACAGTAAAAAATATATGGACGAGGGATATTTGGTAAGATTATTTCCTGAGTTAAATAAACATTTTATTTTAATACAACATTTTTTTTATTGAAACAATAAGAACAATAATAATTAATAAGAACAATATAACTTTCAAGCTAGGAAAGGTAATTACTTCAAACTCATTTTAAATTACAATTAATATAAAAATTACAATTATTGTAGGCTACAGGAGTATTCCTAGCCGTATCGGTTAAATTGTGTTTAATTATGTTTGTAGTAGCACTATTCTCTATGTTGCTGTGAGAAGTGTCAAACGATTAATGGTGTTGGCTCAAAGGAGTGTCTATTTTCTGTCTTTTTAAGGGAGCTTCGAAGCTTGTAGATGGTACATTATTTTGGACGGTTCTTAAGGCAGTGATGATATTTGAATGATGTTGACCGTCCATTTGTAGATACGGTTGGATAGACGCAGCTTTAGATTGCCCTGTGATTTTGATGAGTTGCTGCCCGCCTACACCGGCCTTTGCCAGATCAGTAACAGCAGTAATTGCATAGAATGGTTGGATATTTTAACTTCTGTCGTGTTCATACCTGTTTTTTGAGCTGCGTCTTTTGTTCATTTCTTTCAACAGAAATGTTTTTAAACCATCCAGTGCTACGATTGGATTGCCATGCTGAATTTGGTGTCAAAAACAATCTATTTGTTGTTATTTCAGACGTTCGTTTGTTTAACAGGGATTTGTACAAACGTACCGGACAAAACTCAGGGTTTTTTGAATTAGGAACAAGCTACTTGCTATCGCACATATTTTTTGCACCACCTTGTGCAGTTTTGCTGAAGACTGTGTTATACTCGATCCTTCCTGAAACAAGGGATACATAATTTGACTTAAATGTCAAAATATATTTTGTAGTGTGATTTTAAAGTAGATGTATGTAAAGGCGCCTACAGACACACGAACATTCCTTGAGATATGTACGCACGTACAAGTACGCGCGTACATATCTATCGGTGTGTAGACAATATCTCTTTAAAAAATCCGTCGAAGATGTATTCCCGTCGCCGCTTGAATTTTTGCACGCGCGTACGAGTTGCACCTACTATCTCTGTGTGTAGCTAAAACGAACTTACGTACCAGGAATAATATCAGTGCGGTTCGTGTTAACCACGTTCTGTTAACTGTGTTAAATCATGGCTGATAGCAGAAATTATTCAAAGGAATTTTTAACAGAGTTTATAGAGCTTTATAAATCTTACCCCTGTTTATGGAAAATTAAATCTAAGGACTACATAAATATGAATAAAAAAAACGATGCGTATAAGATATTGGTAATACAGTAATACATAGCTATCCTCATCCAGACGGAGATAATTTCGATAATCATCTGGTTCTAAACGAAGTTCTTCCAGTAGATTTATATGTGAAAATCGATCACGCTGCAACAACCATTTCTTCACCCATTTACTTCGTGGCTTACGTTTATTCAAAAGTCGGTTTTGTCTTTTCTTTATTATCCACACACACGCCACTGCCAACAAATTTAAATCATGATTACTGACGGTCCCCATGTTTATTAGCAAACTGATAATAAATTTTCTTTACGTGTGTAGGCAATTCAAACAAAACGTATATATACGCGCGTACTTGTTCGTGCGTACATATCTCAAGGAATGTTCGTGTGTCTGTAGGCGCTTTAACTTTTAATTTTTTTGGAAAAGCAAAAGGAAAATGGTTATATATTAGGGTGGGCCGAAAAATCGAGTTTTTGAATTTTGTTTTGGCATAGTGCGCAAAAGTTGCCTTTTTGTTATTTCAATGAAAATGTTTATAAACAATTTTTTAATTGTAATGCGTCTTCTGCCCCCTACCGAAGCCCAAAAATTTCAAAAAATTTTGAAAATCGATATTCGGAATTTCGAACGGGAATAGCATGCGAAAGTTTCCTTTCCTTACCTCGATTAAAATATGTATTTATAGTTTTTTTATCCCATTACATCTTCTGCCCCCTACCGGGACTCAAAATAAAGATAGACCAAAAATACTAATTTTTCAATGGAATAAGTTTTATTTATATTTTTTACTTTACGTTCTCTACTGTATTATCAAAAAGAAAAGCAAATAACAAACTCTAAAAACAAATGTAATGAAGTGTTTAACGAAGATATTTATTGTGAAAAGTCTTTTTTGCTCTCAAATTTTGGCATTAATTTCCGAGAGTCTAACCTAGCTTTTATAAATCCATCTCGCTTTTTAGGGCCAACAACTGACAACGAAGCTTCAGTTACCAATTTTACGCATCTTTCAACTGCTTGTGTGTGACAGGGAAAAGATGAAACTTCAATGAATTTATCCGGGGTTTCTTTTAAAATATTTTGTAATTCATCTAGTTTTAAATCACGAAGTAATGGGGGCGGAGTAATGTCAATGTTGTGCCAGTTTATCAGATTAGTATAGTCTTCTGCATCAAAATTTAGTTTCGGTATTATAAAAGGACGGATTACTTCTGGATTTTCCCTTTTCTTGGCATTTAAAATACGTCGCAAGGCAAGTTCTCTGATGAAGGGACGAAAGTCATGTAGCATACATAATAATATGTTTTCCGGGTGTGCGAAAAATGCATTGCGTTGTATAACTGAATCGACGATTGCTCGCAACTCGTTCCTTAAATATCGACTTAGCTGAATAGATTGCCAAACATGTTTTGTCCCATTTGCACAAGATGGGTTCTGTTTAATTGCAAACCACATCGGTGCATAAACTTTTAGAATATAAGTTGTCAATTCCTTTAAATTTGTAGTAGGTTCTTCTGTAGAAATATACAGCCGCAATAAGCGATTTGCCAAAGTAAGCCATCGGGAATGACTATCTTTTCCTGGATTCTGATTTGCTAAGTCTGCAGAACATTGACCAGAGGATATTGCAAAGCAAATTTTGTACAAATATCTTTGATCGGTACTTAAGTCACAAAACTCTACTTCCGGTAATTTACAGTCGATAATTTTATATTGAATAACTGGCAAATGTTCACAGTGAACTATTAATTTGCCCAGAGGTCCTGAAAACGCACTAGGACCGACTGTTTGGCCATCAATATGCTGAAAAATATGTCTCAAGGGTAGTTCATTGGCATGGAGTTGGCAGATGAATCGTTGTAAAGGACGTCCTAATTTTATTTCAAGTTGAGTGATGACCCCATTTTTTGGTCCTGTGTCCACTACGGTGCCATCACACCCCTCTGCTAGTAACCCTGACAGGTCATAGTTATTTTCTTGTAAGAAGTCAACAATACTTCGAAGTAGGTCTTTCGCTGATCCAGAAGAAGGCATCGCATGACCTAGAAATACTGAACCTGGCTCTTGTAACAAAGTAATATGTTCTTCAACTAAAGTTATTCTATGAAGTCTGCCATCTTTTTCTTCAGTAGTCAATGTTTTGTCTTTTCGACCATCAAAATAAATTGCATTTATAGGTTGATACTTTATCGAATTTACAACTGTATTTCTTATATTTTCTCTAGCTCTTCTTAACTTATTTTTGTCTATTATTTGCACTGAACATTCTTTTGTCACTAATCCAACATCTTGTAAAACAGCTGTAGCTACTGCTGCTGCAGATCTGTCTGATAATCCATATCTGTCACACACTTTAGCAAGTGTAGGTAGTTTAAGTGTATTATTTAGTCTTTAGAAGTAAAAGGTATTTTACAAGCTGTATCGAAGTTGACGGAAGAAGAAACTGACATATTAGCTAATATCTCCAAAGAAGTCTTTGATCGTTTTTCAGGACAAAAACTATTATGCGACTTTTCCCTTTCTTGGATTTTTTCAATTCTTCTAAACCTATTTACTATTTTCTTTGTTTCCTTTGGATCAACACGTCCTATAAATATTTCTCTGGGACCTCTCTGATCCATGAGGAATGCTTGTTCTTTTGGAGGTACCTGTAAAAATAATCATCTGTTAGATGAGTAATCCCGTCAAATGAAATAATATGAATATTACCTTTTTTTCTTTGCTACAAGAACACTCTTCAAATTTTTCGCACTTGCACGCACTTATGTCGAATAGTTTCTTGTTCTCTGCTTTATAAGCTTCAACTTTTAGAACATAGTTATCATTCCTCTTGACTTTGGGGTACCACAAAATCTTTGAATATTTATCATGTTGCATTTTAATAAGTTGCAACACACGTTTACGTGTGACTGTAGGAATTGACGCTTTCTCCCATAAAATTAAGATCTTGTCAACCAGTATGCTCGAAATTTCTGAAACTGTTGGCTCTTTTCCACAGGCTGGTAGTTTTAGGGTATACCTTATCCATAAAAAGCACTTGAGAACATCTTCTTTTGTAGGAAGAATATTATCTTTGAAATCTGCCGGTGATCCAACTAAAGGACACTCGGTATCTCGCCTTGTATAACAAGTTTTTGAGAAACTCATGACTTGATTGATTTTTTAACTTTTAATTCAAACTCTGAAAAATCACAGACCCGACAAACGATACAAATACACGACGCTGTCACGTTTGTCTAGTAATAGAATTAAAACAACTGACTGAGCCCAAAATTCACCCGCGCCTGGCAACCGGCTCGGCATTCTGATGGGACGACAAGTGACAAATATAATTGACAGGACAGTATTCAGGCCAGTATGTTAATAATATTTTTTACTAATAATATATGCACTATATGCAGGTTTTATAATTTGCCATTAAAAGCGGACAGATTATAAAAACTTTCACTTTGAATGTTTACTTGTCTTAGATAAGAAAATTTAGAATGTTGGTTACATGGTTATCGCCCATTCAAGGCTCGGTCAAAATATGAAAAGAAATCTTCTGTTTGCTATTCCAAATCGAAATTCAAAATGTCTATTTTTGATTTTTTTTTAAATTTTGAGTTCCGGTAGGGGGCAGAAGACGTGTTACAGTCGAAAAACCATTAATAAACATTTTGGTTGAAATAACAAAAGGCAACTTTTGCGATCTATTCCAAAACAAAATTTCAAAATTTTTGGAAAAGACTATTTTTCGGCCCATCCTATTATATATCGTTTTTGATTTTTTGATTTTTTTTTACAAAAATAGTACAGCTAGCAAATTTTGGATGCTAAAAAAATGGCAAACGTGATTTACACAAGGTAATGCAAAAAAGACATTAAAAAATTGCGAATACAGTTTTTACGCCAAGATAAAAAGTATGCGCACATATTTTGTTTTGATATAAGCGTTTTTTCTGCCAAGTTACAATAAACATTTACAAATTTTGTTGCAAAATTAAAAAGCAATATCTCACCTGTTTTGATTCCATAATTATTAATTTCTTCTTTAAAATGTTCTGTTAAGCAACGAGCCGCTTCTCCGCCCCTACAAGTAAGCTCAACTGCTGCAATAAAGTAAAATTTACGCTGCAACCCGGTTGGGGTTGTCCCATCCCATAAGGACACCATCTTGTAGTAGTCGTCCATATTTAAAAAAGCTGAACTTGTTTTCCTTTTTTCTTCATGTTTCTGGAGACTTCTCCTTTTTGCATTTCGAGCATCTCTAGCTGGCTCAAAGGTAATGTCGTGGAATGGGTCGAACACGATATTAAATTCTTGAAAATATTTTTTCTGCAGTTTTTTGGCAACGATATTCCACATTACTTTTACACACAGTTCTTTGTAGTCTTCCCCATTAGCTTTACGCATGTTCCATGCACAGTCCTTGAGGATTAAATTTAGCTCGAGTAGTTGTTGTCTGGAGTAATAGGCAATTTTTTGCTTGGCAAAATTCCATAAATTGCTTCCAGATCGATTTGTGAGTTTTCTGAGTATTTAGTGGAACACTATTTTCAACAGTCGCATTAATTTTACTTTCGAAAACGTTTCCAAACCGATTTATTTTGAGTTTCAGTTAAAAAATTAATAAATTCATAAGCGTCGTTTGTGATCTTTGTTGTTGGTAACGATACATAGCAACACAGCATAGAAACCATCAAGTTTGTTTTTACAAGGCAACTTGTCAAACTTGCATGAAAGTTTTTCGATTTTTTTTTTCCGGAAAAACGGCTGACAGCTAAGTTGACAGTTGTTAAGTAATTTTTCCACTTAAAATTTATATTTGACATACCAATTCTTGATAGCGATTGGTCAAAATTAATAGGAAGGAAATAATCAGTCTAAAATATTTCTTTTGATCTTTTAAATAATATAATTATAATACATAATACCAATCCCTAAATATTGTATTATCATTAGAAATTAATTTGTTGTTTTATTATCCCCGTGTTCATGTCTTACTAAATTATGGAAATATCACAAGCAAAAAAAAAAGTAGATAAAAATATTTGGTTTTCTTGGAGAAAAAGGATTGAATCAGATTCTTGAGATGGCTGAAAGAAAGAATGATTTTAGTAAAATTGCTGTTTATTTTAAGTCACACAAATAAAGCTTAAACTCTCTCAAAACATTGTCTTGACAGTCATACAATTTCAACTTCTAGAGCATTTATTTTTTTCCAAAATTTATTTTGGTGACATTTTAAAACTTACCGTTTTGAAAATAAGGCTTAAACTTAAAAATTCTTTAATTATATGTAAAAAACTAGCCAAACTTGTCCATTGTCCAGCCAGACAAAATTATTAAAATCATAAAGTTACCTTAAATAAAATAAATATTTATATACAATTTTAATATTACCATAGATAAATGGGGCTAAAATAAAACGAGCAAATTAATTTACATAGCATATTTTTGGTCTAAAATATTATTATTTTTTATATCTTGTCCTAAAAGGTTGGCGATACCTGCTAAACACTATTTTTCGGTGGTGTAACGTACAGTGTTTTTTTTTTGACCAAAACTATTTTAAAAAATAAAAAACGTATTGTAAGCTTTCTTGTACCGTATTTAAAATTTTTCTTATTACGAATCTGAAAAAATATCTTTTCGGCAAGGTTTCGTTTTCGAGATATTTATCATCAAAGTCAAAAATCGAGCTAACCTTATTTACACTATTCCGCCTTCTTTTTGCACAAAATTTTTGATTTTTACACTAAATTGGCACACAATATTTCACACCTTTTAAAAACTTGTTTTTATATTTATTTTAAACCTTTTTTCCATTTAATTGCAAACCTCCACTTTCACACGCCTCACTTGGTCGCAACCATGTATACACTAGGGGTTTTGTAAACAAATATGACTGCTGCCTTTGAACTTGAAAGTTCGCAATTTTATGAAAAAAATGTGTAAAATAAATGAAAATACAAGGTTTTAAAGGGTGTTTATAAAATATTGTGTAAATTTAGTGTAAAAATCAAGAATTGTGTACAAAAAGAAGGGGGAATGCAGTGAAAATGAGGTTAGTTTGATTTTCAAATTTGATGATGAATATCTCTAAAACGAAACGTTGCCGACAAAATATTTTTTCAGATTCGTAATTAGCGCCCCAAAAACCCCGTATACCAAATTTGGTCAAAATCGGAGAGGAGGCAACTTTCGAGACAATTACCCAAATTTCTTGAGGAATCTCATTCCCTTCCTTTAAATCTGATTAATCCATATTTTACTAATTAAAAATAGGTTTGTTTATACGCCTAACATGGATCCACGTATTAATTGTTTTTGAACTATGCCATTTTCGCGATATAACAATGATTTAGAATTTAAATTTACCCTCTCCGTTTAAAGCAATGCGACTGTTCGATTCATAATGTGTGATTAACAAGACAAAAAACAAAGGTAAATGAGAAATAAACTATCTTTTTATGCCCAGGACCGTACTAGACACATTTTAAAATACATTTATGCAGCTTTGATATTATTGGGTTTTAAAAATGTGTTTAGAAAGGTTGCTTATTTCAACGAGTTTTATACACAGTTAAAAAAAGCCTTCACTTAGTAATCACTCTGTATTTTCAATGTTTTCACACCAATTTGATCGTTTTTGTAATGAAGTTATCACATATATCATTTTTGTCAATGGTACAGTCCATTTTTAACGACAGAAGGACTAACAATTTATAAAAATGTTATGTACACGACAATGTCTGTCACATTAAAAAAATCAATGTCTACTACGACGGAAAAAGTTTTTCCTTTATATTTGGAAATTTTAAAATCACTAGGGTAACTTGTGACACATTAAAAGAGATGAAAAAAGCGGCTATTAAACCAGCTAAAATATCTTATATAGAGATAGTAAAAAAATAAAGTTAATGGTGGACGAAAGAAGGAACTTCAGCTTGCAAATTTTTAAGCATTAACGTTTAGCGAAAAAAAGTGATAAAGTAAATATGATTTTCTTTTTTAAATATTTGTTTAAATAAAGCTGAAAAAAATACTTAAAGATTTTAAAGTTACTAAACGGCATATTATTAGTTTCACAAAGAAGCAACTTTGCGTTAGAGTCAAATTTAAAACTTCCAATATTGGCAAGGTGCGAAGTCTATAGTGGGGACAGTTGAATCGATAGCAGCGCTTGCTGTGGTCAAATTTTCCTTAAATCAAGCTTGATTATAATGTAAACAATTGAATAAAATATTAAAAATGCGGCATAGTAGTTGTTGTATAGTGTTGAATGTAAAAATACTGGCAAAAATAGTAACTAAAAATTTTATACATTTCCCGGTCTTAAAACAAGGGCTTACATGTTGTGGTTTACCCGTGTCAGGTAATAAAAATGCCTTAGTTAAAAGGTTAATTGATTCATAAATAGCCCTCAAATTAATAGAATTTCTTTGCTTACTTTAGTAGGATGTCCTAATGGCTAAATAGGTATCACGTTTGACTAGCAACATGAAGGTCCCGATTCCAATTCTACAAAACACCGAGTAATTTTTTATTAAAAGCACACTTTTTATACTTAATTTTTAGGCTTTAAAATTTTCTATTTACTATTGATATTGTACTTCACTTTAACAGCGCTGACCAGGTTTATAAATGTTTTTTACGAAAAATAAATAATTTATATAAGTAACCTTACAGCTCTCCGATATCTTTAAAACATGATTTCATGATCGGGCACCCTGCCAAAAGCTTCTATGCATTGACACATGCCAGCACTTGATTTTAGCATAGTGCAAAAATCATTACTCCTATTACCAATAATTGTTCCTAGGTGTGCTGATTATTGAAGTTAAAATATATATATATATATATATATATATATATATATATATATATATATATATATATATATATATATATATATATATATATATATATATATATATATATATATATATATATATATATATATATATATATATATATATATATATGTATATGTATATGTATATTATATATATATATATATATATATATATATATATATATATATATATATATATATATATATATATATATATATATATATATATATATATATATATATATATATATATATATATATATATATATATATATATATATATATATATATATATATATATTTTTTTTTTTTTTTTCAGTTACCATAAAATAATTATCTGCATGTTGTAGTTTTTAGACAGCCCTGACGAACACAACAGCCACGGTTAGGCTTCATATAAGCTCTCGCGGGGTTTTTTAAGATAAAAAAATAAATAAATTTTAAAATACCCAAACTTTTTTTGTACTTCTTTTACCAAAGATCTACTTATTTAGTTCAAAAAAAGTTTGCTTTTTGTAAAAACTTGTTTTATTTTCTACAGTGGTTATATGCATGAAATTAGGTTACAAACACAAAAATAAAATCAGATGTAAACAGTAATATACAGTGTGTCCCAAATTGGTGGGGAATGTATGGGGATCTTGGAAACCACGAAAGATAGAAACTCGGTTAAATGGGGAAAGTTTTGGACAATTATGTTAGTAAGCTAATCCTGTTTACTGCATGGTTTTATCTATTTAGGTTTTTGATAAATTTTGAAAAAGCCTGAAACATGCATTTTCGAAAATCGGTCATATGAAAGTGAAATTTTTCAAATCTGTAAAAACTTTTTCAAAGCAACTTTTTTTGTAGAATATGACCAAGTTGTCAATTTTTATTTTCTACTTTTCGGGTTTTTAGAATCATCATCATCTTTATTTTTTCATATGGACGCCATATTGGATTTTTACGCAGCCAAATAATGCTTTATATTCTGATTTCAACAATGTATAACATGTTATAATTTAAGAGTTTATAACCTCATTTATTTCAAAAACCAAATCTTTTCTCAGTTGGCCTTGATTCCGGCGAACGTAATTTTTTTGTAAACAATAAAATATTAATAATTGGCTAAATAGATTAGCTGAACAGATATTTTACAGAAATGGGTTTCTACCTTGTTAAAACAAAACTACACGTAACAAGTTAATTAAAACAAGTAAAAACAAAAACAATGAAAAGTGACTAAACTAATATTCCTATATACTAAAATAAAGACGTAGAGATCGAACGCTGTTAGAACAACACCGATACGTCACGGTTTTATACGGGTTTGCCATATGAGACCGTGACGTATCGGTGTTGTTCTTACAGCGTTCGATCTCTAATATAACGACCTAAAATTCAAAATTTTGTCCATATTTCTCAATATATTACCGATATTTTTTTAAATAGTCCTAACTACCCTATGGATGGTTGACTTAGGTATGTGGAATTCTCTATCAACATCCCTGGCTAAAGATGTTGGATTTTCTTTAAAATGTTGGTTAACTGCATCTCGATGTCGATTTTCTTCAACGTACTTCTTAGGTCGTGGTTTTTTAAAACTTCCGAATTTAAGCAAATTTGTAAGCAGTTTTTGAATATATGTTAGTTTTGATGCTGCCTTTCAGGAAAATTGTCGAAATACGTTCGCGCAGCTCTATTAACATTTCTATTGCTTTGGAAATAACGTTGCAAAATATCAACGTTTTTTTTTTTTAATAATTAACCATTTTACAAAGTTAAAAACATTTTAATGACGTATCCGAGCTAACTTGATAGTGACGCTAGATGACATTCGCCGGAATCTAGGCCAACTGAGAAAATATTTGTTTGTTGAAGCGGAAGAGGTTATAAACTCCTAAACTATAACATGTTATACATTGTTGAAATAGGAATAAAAACATTTTGACTGCGAAAAAATCAATATGGGCCCATATAAAAAAGTAAAGTTGATGATGATTCATCAACTTTACTTTTTCATATGGGCGCCATTACATTTTGTTGTAACACGGTATTAACGTTATAGCTATGTTCGCGAAACCCATTTCTGTAAAATATCTGTTCAGCTTATCTATTTTGCCAATTACTTTTGTTTTATTGTTTACAAAAAAAAAAAAAAAAAAATGACGTTCGCCGGAATCAAGGCCAACTGAAAAATATTTGTTTTTTGGAATAAATGAGGTTAAAAAATCTTAAATTATAACATGTTATACATTGTTAAATCAAGAATAAAAAGCACTATTTGGCTGCGTGAAAATCCAATATGGCGTTCATATGAAAAAATAAAGTTGATGATGATTCTAAAATCCCGAAACGTAGAAAATAACAATTGACTACTTGGTCATATTCTACAAAAAAAGTTGCTTTGAAGAAGTTTTTACAGATTTGAAAAATTTTCAATTATAAAAAAATATGGCTGATTTTCGAAAATGCATATTTCAGGTTTTTTCAAAATTTCTCAAAAACCTGAATAGATAAAACCATGTAGTAAACGGGATTAGCTTACTTACAAAATTGTCCAAAACTTTCCCCATACATTCCCCACCAATTTGGGACACACTGTATATAATGCGTATATAGATTTAAATAAAAAAAATAATGTGTAACTTTAACCGAAAAATGTACACACACACATACACGCTCGAGTGCGCCACCTGGCTTTTATGCTTTTGTCGGGCTTTTTCCGTTGACGTTTTAAAACGTCAAGTTATTTTGCCAGTAAAGTAACGTTATAATATATTTTGCTGGTCCTTTCTCCCGGTTTTTTTCCTAAAAAGCGTTGTCCATAGCACCGGTAATTTAATGGACTGTGGTAATGATCTGCCCCCAGGATTTTCCGGCGTCGACACAGATTAGAAGCAGAATAAACTTTTGCTAAACCTGGCACTTAAATTTTAACGATTTTTTTATTTGTAGAATGCCTTTGTTCCGCTTTGTTAGATAATAATTTTAATAAGATTTTTTTATGGTTTTCGTAAAATGACTGTAATAATTACTTAGAAAATGCTGTTTTTATTGTTATTCGAATAAAATAATATTTCTAATAAATAAATATTTATCATTAACTAAATCTAAAATAAGAAAAAAAACCTTATCTACTAAAAAATTGTTTACTAAAATACAAAAAAGCCCTTTTATTTTTAAATTTTACAAACATATGTAAGACGAATTCAAAACAAAATGATTTACTATACCTAGTGATTATGGAATTTCGTTCAAATAAACTTTTTAAAATATTTATGTTTTATTAGGTTACTCAAAGAATCGTATACCCGAAAATTAAAATACAGTATATATTAAGCTACGCATTATTTTATAATTACTTACTTAAATAATGTACAATTTTGTTTCATTTTTCATGTTATATAATAGTTACAACTTTTACAGTTTATATAAAGAAACAGGAAAAAGCAGATACACAGAAAGTAATAAAATCCCATTTCTTCACTTATTTATTTACTTTTACTTACTTTAATCCAACTAGTTATAAGGACAGTTACAGAAAAAAGTAATACAAAATGCTTATAATAAAATGACGGTTTAAAAGCCTGAATCAACAAAAAATTTAAGATGCGTTTTCCTGGAATATGCGTTTACTGAAAGACATAACATGGTTCATTATATTTATGTATTTGGTTTAACCAGCGGATCATCAAAATTTTGTTTAGTCAAATTTAATAAGCTTTGTAGGCTTTTCTGTAATAGATTTTTGGCCTGTTATGCCAGTATTTTTGCATTACAATTTTTAAAAAAATAAAAATTTTAATATGTATTTAAAAGATCATTTTTTACACCCATTAACGCACCCAGGATTTAGGTTTGGTGGGGGACTGCCCGTATGCCAGGTCTACCGGAAAGTTTTGTCGGTTTTTAGAATAAAACAAAATACAAATTTTTCTTACCGCCAATTAACTTTATTAAATAATATAATTTTCATTATTATTTATAACTTTTTGCCAGCGTGAGGGCAATTTATATATCCCATTTTTAAAAAATGTTTTATCTTTTGATCCGAACCAGTGCTTGTTTGATATCTTCTTCATTTTTGAATTTTTTGCCTGTCTCGAATTGAGCTCAATTTTAAAAGCTTATAATTGGTAATGTATTGGTCTTTGAATGTCCCCCATATTCACAACATTCTCTTATTCAAAGTCCAATTTGGTTCAGAGGTGGAAGGGCTAGGTTTTTCAGGTTCACAGTATGCCCCTTTCCTTACAATATTGTCGCAAGTAATCAGCTTTTCATTTTCAGTTATTAACCGGTTTAAAAAGGGCTTAATTTTGTTCCGAGCAAGCAGAGATGTGCATATGACGACTCGATCATCCAAATTCTTCTGACCATCTTGAATATTTCCACACCAATTCTTGGGGGAGCTCCAGCTACAACAAATAGAACTTAAGTTTTGGTTTTTTAAGGGATTTTTCAAAGGTAACAAAACATGTTTTTGTCCTTAGTATACAATTATAGTAAACTTATTTCATAAGAAGCAGAATAAACTTTAGTATTATAAGTATACATATACATTTGACTATACTATATGAGAAGTAGTTAAACATATGTTTTTTTAAATTGAAACACGGATTTTTTATAATATATTTTATAGTATTATTAGACAATAGAAGTTTTTGGAGGAAATATTAAAGTACTTTTCAGTTTTCATAAATATGTTAATATTTATGTTTGTTTTACTGCATTTTAACTTAAAATATTGCAAAAAAAAAAAGAAAATGCCTAATTTTGAGCCTGACAACAATTTTTTATTTTTTAAAAATTTCGGGTAAATTTAAAATTACGCAGTCTTTAATTTTGTGACCTATATTTTTTCTTGAAATCGTTATTAACTTTGATATAAGCAACTTGATTTTATGCCGGTAGGAGAGCAAATCCTTAGTCGAGTAAGCAAAACACCTCGAGAGAAACGAGAAACATTCGAAAATTAAAAGAAATTTTTCGTCTTGTTTTGAAAATTCTAGAAAGAAAAATTATTCTATCATCTTGTAGGGGCGCAAAAAGACAAGACATCTTGTTCTTACGGCATAAATATTAACCAACTGTCGGAGATCTGTCATTTCTTTTAGATATTTTACCGGCTTCTGCTCCAAAACATAAGCCAAAAGTAGAGCAACACGTAGTGTCACACAAAATCCCTTTACAATTTAACTTAAGATGCCCCCAATTTTTATTTTGTTCGCTCCTTTGACTTCTAAAAGATCTAGACCGTGAATCCTTGTGTCCGCAGAGGTTTCCTGTGGACACAAGTTTTTTTTTTGGATAAATCTAACTCTAATTGTGCAGTTAATTCTAAGTTAAGTTGTATATTTGAAAAGCGAAAATAGGTTACTTAATTTTTGCGAATCATTGCAGAATGAAGTAACCCTTATTCTTTTTTCATTTTTTTTTGTAATCTATTTCATTAATTCTTAATTTTAAAGGTAGAACACAGTACAAACACAAGAGGAACGCTGCGCCTTTACTGCTATTAGCGTTCTATTAAAACCCAATAACTTTTTAATTAATGCTAAAAAGTAATTAAATAGCTTTAAAATAGTTTTTAGGTTAAACCTAAATTTTGTAATACAAAAAGTTGTCTTATTAAGAAGTATTTGGATAATAATTAAATGCTTCGTAAGTAATAATTTTTTTATCATTATAATTTACTTTATTACGTAAATCAACAATTTTAACTGTATCTTAATTAGAGGTATACAGGGTACTTTTCAGAACTTGATAAAGTAACCTGTATACTTCTGCTTAAAATAAAGTTAAAACTGTTAAAATAGGGTGGATGCATTTTTAATATTGATTTTAATCTCTGTTAAGATTCAAATCTCAACGTCCCGTTATTCAGATAGACGCTGTAACCAATTAGGCCACCGAGACCTAGATTTAGTTACCAGAAATCGGATATTAACATTAATTTTATAACGATGTAAATTAATATAGTCACTAATTTTAAATCGGTATAAAGGTTGGAGAAGTATTTATTATTAAGTTTTTGTCCATCTTATTTAAACTGCATCGTTATTTCTATATCTATATATATGTAGATGTATGTACAGGGTGATTTTCGTTGAGCGTCCTATTAAACGTTCTGGGGAACCAAAAAAAAAACTTTTTGAAATTTGGCACAGGGCCATAACTAGTAATAAGCTACATTTTAAAAATGTTTTGGCAAGTGCCAGATCTAACCGAAACCAACGGCAACATTGTAATTTTAAATGGAACACCCTGTTTTTTACTGCATATTCAGATTCTACACAAAACTCTAAGTAAGTTTTGTTAACATCTTCCTATACCTATATCTTACCGATTTTAAGAAAATAATTAATCACTATTTTTTTTAAAGAAAATGATCATGTTAAAAAGTATTAATATTTACGTGCCAATCCGAGCTGTATACTAGAAATTTTTTTATGGATTTAGACAATGCATGTATTTAAAAGATCTACATGCTATTATAGCAATATATCCTACAGGATGTCCCAAAAAATTTGCATTTTTACCAATATGAAACAAAGATTAGAACTCAATTTTTTTAAATACCACATGGTGTGTTTTATTCTATATTTAAATAGACCAATAATTTACCTACCAAATGTCTATACACGTTTCTATACCCATCTGCAACCGATTCTTAAATACAAACGAATTTTAATTTTTGCCCTGTTTTTAAATGGTAGCTACAGTAAACCACCGGCTTAATTTACAGTTTACCGAGGTAGGCCATGAAAGTTTGTATTTTAAATGGCTCCGACAACTATTTGACATATAAGCTTAAAATTAATTATTTTGTTTAATTAATAAGGAATAAATGCTTAAAAAAATAAAATTTGCTTATATTTAAAAAACGGTGGCAGATGCGTATAAAAAGATATATGAACATTTTGTAGGTAAATTATTGGTCTATTCAAAAATGGGATAAAATACAGTATGTTTTATTTAAAAAAATTGAGGTTTAATCATTATTTAATATCGGTAAAAATGCAAATTTTTTGGACACCCTGTAGGTTATATTGCTATAATAGCATGTAGATCTTTTAAATACATGCATTGTCTAACAAAAAAAAAAAATTCTAGTATTCAGCTCTGTTCGGCACGTAAATATTAAACCTTAAAAAAATAGTGAATAATTATTTTCTTAAAAACATTAAGATATAGGTATAAGAAGATGTTAATAAAACTTACTTAGAATTTTGTGTAGAATCCGATTATGAAATAAAAAACAAGGTTTTCCATTTAAAATTACAATGTTGCCGTTGGTTTTGGTTAGATCTGGCAAAGCTGCACTTGCCAAAATATTTTTAAAATGTAGCTTATTACCTGTCGTGGCCGTATACCAAATTTCAAAAAGTTCTTTTTGGTTCCTCAGAACTTTTAATAGGACACTCAACGTGAATCACCCTGTATATATATATATATATATATATATATATATATATATATATATATATATATATATATATATATATATATATATATATATATATAAATAATATATATATATATATATATATATATATATATATATATATATATATATATATATATATATATATATATATATATATATATATATATATATATATATATATATATATATATAACAATTATACAATTATATCTGAATAACCTTTTTTGGGTAAGTCGATAAAAAATTTAAAACATTTTTATAAATATTGTACATTGTTAACATATACGCTGAACATCAAAAGCTTAGTTGTATAATTGTTTTAGATAGAAAAATCATTGATAAAGGCTGAAGTCACCCGAAACGTCTGAAATAAAACTTTTAACATGGAACAAAATAGTTTGATTTGTTGTTGAACCAAAATCCCAGAAAAAAGAAAAACTCAGAAATATATATATATATATATATATATATATATATATATATATATATATATATATATATATATATATATATATATATATATATATATATATATATATATATATAATATAGTTTAAAACAACAATAAATATTTTAATTGCAATACCAAAAATATAAATTTTTTATGATGACCTTAGCTTTCTTAATAAACGTTATAAAAATTTAACTAAAAAAGCCTTTTTTTATTTAAATTAATTTTATCTCCTAAAAAAGTTAACTGGTGATTATTTTCATGTAACTTTGAACAGATATACGGCGAACCAAAATGACCAAAATAACACCAGCGTCACTATTGTTTGGCCTTCGCGATGCTTTCAATTTTTACCCTGGTGTGCTTTTAGTTTTTTCCCGAAAACACGGTTTATATTATTTTCTTGTCAATGAAATGCCTTTAGGGTGTAAATACAAAGCCAATAAAAATCGAATATTCTGGGTGTTTTAAGAAAACTTTGAAAATTAGTATTTGTCTTTTTTTAATCTAAAGTTTAGGACAATTTAAGCATATTTGTTTTCCCATAAAACTGCATAATGTGCGGTCGTTTGGACATTTTCAATCGCCCTTTTCTCAAAAACAAGGAGAGATAGGTATAGGACATAATCTAGATTTTATATTAGAAATAATCCGTAGAATCCAAATTCCAAAAAATATACAGGGTGTTCCATTGAAAAAATCAAAGTTGAAGTCGTTTCCGGTTAAACCGGAAGTGATAGACACATGTTATAATATCCAAAATCGACATCTTATGATATAATACGTCATCCTAAAATTTGAAAGCCATGTTTTCATTCAAGAAAATAAAGAGCTTGGTAGGGATTTAGTTGTCACCCGGTATATATATTTTTTGGACCGTGCGTGTACAACATATTTATGTTTGAGACTTTAATTAATTATTAAATATTTTGTAGTTTTTATAGCCCTAAGACTTTGAGCAAAATAAAAAAGGTCATGTTTCTCATTTACAGACTGTTTTAAACATACGGGACGAGTAAATATCTCAAATATAAACATTTCTTATCGCTTAATTTTATCTTATCTTTTGCTACTAAGGTGATCGTTTTTGCCTAAACAACCAGTTAGTTAAAGATTCTAAAATGATATACCAATTTATTGTGTACATCGATTGCCTTGACTTGATTTACTGACCACACAAATTGTGGAGTTAAAAAAATATCTTAAATCTTAGACAAAAAAAACGAAAATTAATTTTAACGAATTTTTGGACAGCTAATACACATCATTTTTAATAATTTTGTATTCATACCTCTTAGCCATTTTATTGGGAATAGGATGACATAAATTGTGTTTTCTTAAATTAATACTAAACAAAAATAAAAGCGCGCCAGGAAAAAAATGAAAGCGCCACGATACCCAAACAATAACAACGCAGGCATTAATTATGGTCGTTTTGACATTCTTGACCCTGGATTTACATTTGTCTAAAATTTTATTAAAGTCGGCACCGATCTACCAGTATTGTTAAAAAATACCCAAAAATGATCAACTGTTTATGAAAGCTTTTGTTAACCAAAAAAAGATATTATTATTATCTTTAATTATTTTCACTTTGAAAAGTTTTAATCAGCAGACAAATAAAAAAACTTTTTTCTTTAGATTTTATTATAGAAATTTTAAAATTGTCATTTTAAGCTCTTTTTAATTTGTTTACAGAAAATCCGAGATTTATGGCTCCTATAACAAATGTTACGACAGCAGTTGGTCGTGAGGCAATTTTAACTTGTTTAGTTGAGGATTTGGGAAATTTTAAGGTAAGTTATAAAAGTATTTAAACAAGGGTCATTTCGGATTTAATATTATAACTACAACAGATGTTCGATAAATAAAAGTGTTGCGTTTTTATTATTTTTAGTGTTTTTATTTTTATATTTATTATTTATATACTTTAATTATTTATTTATTACTCGTTTGCTTTGTATGGTTAGTACAAATTGCTTGCTTGTTTCCTATTTATGCAAGTAACAGGTTTATGGAAAGATTTTTATTATGTTAAAATAAATTTTTTACCCCACTTTAAGATTATGACTTTTTCCCTTTTGGGTGAGGTATTTTTTTTTAATTATAACATCTTAGATAAGATCAAATCGCTTGTTCCCTAAATATTCTCTGCAAGGCAGGAGGGGAAGGATTTGTGTGCATTAAAAATAATATTTTAGCTGTTTGTTTCGCCCATGTATGGGCTGCTGCATTTATAACAGCTTAATTTATAAATCTCAGATTGTGGCGCTGGGAAAAATTATATTGGCCAATCCCTTAGAGATAAAGACCTAGCTTGCGGTGGACAAAAAAAAGCATTTTGGTAGGAATAACGCCATTATTAAGACAAATGCCTCCTCTATAAATATGATTAAGAATGCTAAGAGTTGTGGCCAGGACCAAAACGGTCCCACTTGGAGTGTACTAAAAAAAATCCAAGCCTACAAAGCTACTGTAGCCCTGAATATAAAATGCTTGTGCCTCTTAAGGTCATTTTCGAAAGTAGCACTAACAATGTAAAAGAAGGTCGTGTATTGCAGAATTGGCCACTTATCAGAAAGGATGTGTATCAACAGACTATTTTTGGGATGGTAAACTGAAGATTTTTAGCGCCCCTATCACACATATTGTGAAAAAGAGAAAATTTTAATGTAAAAGAAGAGGTGCGAGCACTGTATCTTAAGACTCATTTGGTAAAAGCTAGTAGATTGACCACCTACAATAACAAATATACGTCGAATAAAAACTGACCAGAATAAAATAACATTTTAGTGAAAAACCATCAAAGAAAAGTTGTAGAAAAAAGGAAATTAAAAAACCAATCAATTCGACAGGATCTTACTATATCCATAGTTAGTACAATGAAATGAAAATACCGCACTCGATAAACACAAAAATACAGACAGGTCCACTGTAGTAGAAACATAGGAAACACTTAGGCAAATTGACTTACATTCGCCTCACTCGAGCTTGCGAAACAAAACTCGCAAAAACCATGCGGTAAATGTGGAATGTTTTTAAAGATTTAATTTTGAATTTAAATATTATTTGCTCTCTTGCAGCCGCAGCCATTGCAAATACGTGGTAAGTTCTCTTGGAAACTCGTTTCTTCACTAAAAATAATAATAATGGACGTTTACGAACTTCGTGAAAAGGTTTAAATTGTAAATGGTATTTCCAAGAAAATCATATCGACAAATTCATGAATCTTTTCCCGAAGCATTTAAAAACAGACCTATACCATGTCTGAAAACAATTTTTAGAATTATCCAAAATTTTGAGACCCACGGGTGTGTTCTCCCCAAAACATGTAAAACAGGAATTGTAAATATGTTACGCGAATTAAACCAGCATTAATTTTTAGTACTGCTGAGAAAAAGACTTCCACTGTAACTCAGTAGACAACCTTAAAAAGATTCATCGCCTACTACAGTTAAAAGAGTCGACGTATAGAGTTTTGCAAATTAATAATGGAAAGGACAAATACAGATGAAAACTTTCTTAGATCGATTGTTTTTACCGATGAATCGACCTTTCCATTATTAAATCGACATAATCCAACTCAAGTTCGATATTGGTCTCGTGAAAACCTACACAGGTATTTTGAGGTTCAAACCCAGCATCCTCAAAAATTAAATGTTTGGGCTGGTATGGCGAGAAAACACCTTATTGGGCCATTTTTTATTGAAGGCAATTTAACTGCAACAATTTATTTGGATCTGTTACAACAACAAATTGTACCGGCAATTCGCGAATTATTAGGAGTACGATTTGGTAATATCTGATTTCAGCAAGATGGTTGTCCCGCTTACAATGGACGTATTGTTCAAGAATATTTGAACCATTTTGTGGCCCGCGAGATCACCAGACCTTGCTCCTTATGATTTCTTTTTGTGGGGTTATTTAAAAAATAAGGTTTATGGTCATGATAAGGCTAATAATTTGGAAGAACTTCGAATAAAAATCGAAGAAGCTTTTCAAACTATCAGCCCTAAAATGCTAACAAACGTTAGACGGGGTTTTAACGATCGTTTGGGATATTGCCTTGCGCAAGAAGGAGGTTTGTTTGAATATTTATTATAATTTCGTTTTAGAGTATTTTTTATGTTTATAATTATATATTTTTTTATCGCGTACTATTTTAAATTTAGAAATGAGTTTTGGGTTTAGAGAACTTACTTTTTATTTTGCTTTGGCAATTAATAAACCGATAAATAAAGCTGTTGGTATTTAATTCCCTATTTATAAAAAACGGTATTAAGTATCAACTGTTTTCTCAACAGATTAGACCGCATAAATTTATTTTTCGTAATTTTCAAGCGCGCCTTAAACCATACAACACACCCGTCTGAAAGCATATTACAAACTGAGATCTCGTTCGGTTAATCATGCATACGGATATTTATCGATCGAAGCGGATAGTAGTAAATTCATCAGTTCCCTGCCTATGTTTCTACTACACTGGACCTGTCTGTATACAATCTTATAACTTTAAATAGCGAATAAAAAGCTGTGCGTTCTCTTAGCATTAAATAAAGACCCCTTACTATCTGTTTTTACATTACAACCCATACACCAACAGATCAATGTCCACTAATACCATATAGCCTTTTTAACTAATTACAACCACGTGGATGTACAATGGTGTAGTTGTATAAAAATATTTCTAATTAATTACCGACTTGCATCTGAACATTAAGTTTTCGATCATAGAGATAAATTTTCATAATTTAACTAATTTACATAAGCAGTGTATTTTTAAGGAGGAAATTTATATTTGTTGTAATTATTTAATACATTAATATTTATAGATGCTTTTATAATACTTGCGTGATCTTTCAGCAAGTGAACTTATCCTAAATTATTTTACAGTTTTCGCATTTGCTGATGTGAATATTACATTTTTTACTGACTTCTTTATCTTTGGACATTTTATTTATATCTAAAAAAAAGTCCTTTAAAAATACGCGTATTCAACGCAGTCGGACATCTGAGTTATTGTTTAGATTTAGAAGTAAACAAATAAAATATAGGTCTTCTCATTTTTCTTATCATCCTAAATAATTTTTTTTTATTGCAACTTATTTTTCTTTTGTGTTAGATACTGTGTTACTTATTTGGTAACAAATATTGAAACGGAATTTTTAAGGTCGTCAAAAAAACCTTATTTAGAGAAAAAAACGCCATAAAAAACTGGTTCGTTTAAGAGTAGAGATATATCAAAGGCACCAAGTGCCAAAATTTAAAACTATTTGTTATATGCTTTAAAAGGTTATACAGGGTGTCCGAAATACCGTTCGAATAATTCTAGGGATGATTCTACATGTTAAATTATAAAGAAAAGTTTATATGAACTTCCGCAAATGCGTCATAAGGTTGCTGTGGCGATTTGAAGATTGTACCGGGATATAAGATTTATTTTATATCTCTGAAACCGTTTTAGATAAATAGAATTTTGGCAAATGAATTGCTTTTAATAATAGGTACTTTTAGGTGTTTTTACTTTTTTGCTGTTTTTTTGTTATAATTTGATTCCGCAGTAAAAATGAAAAAAAGGTACTCTTGTAGAAAACCTGTCGAGCTAGCCGTTTTGGAAAAGACACTTTCCAAAGGAAATAGTGCATGCATTGTCGCCCAATAATAATCAAAATTTCTACACCACAGTAGGCTTAGGTAGAATATGGCTCTTAAAATACTAAGATATCAAATTAGAAGTTCTGTCCACGATTTAGTTTTTTTTTTTGTCAAGTGTTTTACTGACTGCCTAACAAGAAAACTGTGTATAATAAGGAAAAAAAAATAATACAGATAAATTAGTAAAAAATTTGTCAAGTCAAAAAAAGAACTTGGTCTTATTTTAGATCTTAGTACTTTGGGAGACCGAGGTTTTTAGATGGAAACTTGGCCCCTAGTTTATATAGGTTTATTTCTGGTGGAAATAGTAATTCTATGATTTTTTTAATGTTTTATCAAATAGTAGCTATGTAAGCCCAATAAAAATTACACCTCAGTAATGACTTTTTCCTTTTTAGCTTACTAAGGTTTCAGATATTTATTAGGTATAAATGGGTAAAGTTTTATAGTAATAAAATATGTAGAATTAAGTACTTAAAAAGGTTGCTGCTTTCTAGAAAATTTTATTGGCTCCATATATTATATGTTTAAAAATCGTCCTTTTTTATTTAAAATAAAATTTGCGAAAAAAAAAATATATGATGCATTTTTATAAATTATGAATAAAATCAATTTAATTTAAAAGATGTGCGTTTTAAATTACAAGAGCAATAACGTATTTTTTTAAGCTACACAATAATGTGCAACAATTTTTTGTACTATTATTTTAAATTCTAACTATTTGTACTAACAGCACACAAATTGGTTAAATTATAATAACGGCAGAACTCTGATTTTATCGAGTACTTGAACCAAAATTAATTACTGCTAAACGATGTGTTATTGCATTATAAATTTACTTGTGACATTCATCATAAGTTTATTAAGCTCTGTTATTAATATAATATAAAATTATTTTATATATATATATATATATATATATATATATATATATATATATATATATATATATATATATATATATATATTTTTTATATATATATATATATATATATATATATATATATATATTATATATTATATATATATATATATATATATATATATATATATATATATATATATATATATATATATATATATATATATATATATATTATATATATATTATATATTTATTTTTACATTAAAAATGATCCACAAGGAAATAGATTGTTATCATACATGGCCAAAAATGCAAAAAAAAAATAACAATAGCAAACAGTCGTTTTGGCCTTTTAACGTGAAATGATAAATAAAAAGCTCCAAATTCATTTCAATTTGATTCCAACACTAAAGAAAATTTGAATTTACGAAAAATAAAAAAAAAACATTTTTGCAAGTAAGCATTTACATTTAATTTTTTTTTCACATTTTACATTTTTTTCATTGTATATTAATTTTTATTAATGTTTAGTAATGTAAATTTATTATTTAAGTAAAAGTAGTAAAATGCGTACTTGTAAAACTGTTGATTTTTAATTTTTTTTCTAAATATAAATTTTCTTCGGTAAGTTTGGAATCAGGTTAAGAAGTAAATATGAAGCAATTTATTTCATGTTAAGAGGCCAAAAATTACTTTTGCTTTTTTGTTTATTTTTTGTTTTCCCTTCAATAAATCTATTTTTCATTGTGTTTATTTTTTGGACAAAAAATTTTTTTTCAAGAATGACTTTTTATATATATATATATATATATATATATATATATATATATATATATATATATATATATATATATAATATATATATATATATATATATATAAATATATATATATATATATATATATATATATATATATATATATATATATATATATAAAATATAATATATTAAAATAAAAATAATATAATAATATATATATATATATATATATATATATATATATATATATATATATATATATATATATATATAATTTATTCTAAAAAAGTTGGTGTCCAATGATTTGTTCAGGCGGGGATCGTCAGTTATATATAAATAATTTTTTAAAAACTACTTTACTAGGTGTATCAAATCACAAACAAATCATTTTTATATGATGAATAAAAACATACGTTCAAGAAAGTACCTGAAAGTCATTCCCCACTATGTCCCAACTGTTAAATTCAAATGGAATTTAAAACAAAAAAAAACAATTTTCTTGGGGAAAATTTTTTATTATATTATTTTTTAAATTTTATTGGTAGTATTGGCTGTAAGTACAAAGTTTATAATTTTTAAAAAGTGAATGGAAATTATAATATATTTTAAAATTTGTCCTTAAAAAACTTGTCATTTCCTCACCGTTTTAAAACAGCTGATTGTCGCAAAATTTGGAACTTTACCAGATCCCGTTTTTTCTTTTAGAAGTTAACAACCGTAGTTACCTCACACACAAAATTGGAACGTTGGTAAAAAATGTCTTGTTAAAACAATGTTAGTAATGTATATTTTTAATATTACATTTTTAAGAATCATTCCCTCACGTCATTTTTAAAAGGTAACCACTTATTTATACAATATTTATAATATTTGTATATGTTTCCGGTAGTTAGAGTACACTTTACGGCCATATAGAACTAAGGTTATGTTGCCGAGTTATTGACAATATTTCTTCGTTTCGTCATTCCCTCATCGTCATTCCCTCAATAAATTTTTTGATGGGGAATGATCATTGAGGGAAAATGTATTTTCATAAATAACCAAACTTTAGATATGGAATCCTAATCACATTCGGGGAAACTTTAGCTAGTGTCCATTAAAAGAAACAATTTGATTTTCCAGCATGGCAGGGCGGGCGGGACTTAAAAACTTTTATAATTATTAATTCTTTATATTCACGCAATACATGTTTTATAGATTTATATACTGAATTCTGTTATTTTGCTTTTATATATATATATATATATATATATATATATATATATATATATATATATATATATATATATATATATATATATATATATTAGTATTTGATGACTATTTTCATTCTGATCTAAAGAGTTCTAAACTGATTTAATAATAATATGAAATATATTTGGAAAATTGAAAAGAGAAAATTTCAAAGAAAAAAAATTCAAAATGATACTTTTGAATATAAACAATAACAATGCAAATCTTACTGTAGTTACGTTAAACGTTTAAACGTTGTTTATCCGTGCATCCTAAATTTCACGTAACTGCAGTTACATTTCATTGTTAATGTATGATAAAAAAAAAAAGATTTTTTATGTATGTGGATGTAATTGCATATTTGTATGAGTTTTTAGTTCCGACTAACTTTCCTTAATAACAATTTTGATATTGTCAAAATAAAGGTTATCTCTCCTGAACCAAATTCATATTTTTGACAACCTCGTATACGACTGAAAAAAATTGATATCTGATGATTGCATTTAGGTTTTGGAGCATGTAGAACTTTTTATAAAGAATAACTTTTTTCATAAAATTGATAATAAAAAATTTTTCCATATGGCGAACTTACGTAGAACACTGATACGATAAATAATATTTCTTGTTAGTTATAGTTAAATTGTTACATTATGATATATTAAATAAAGTTTCCGATAAAAAAATTATTGAAGCATTTTAGGTTTTTTTTTATAGTAGAATATATTGAACATCATTCCCTCACTAACTGTCATTCCCTCATTTTAATATTTATTTTTTACTTTTAATACTCGTTCAAACTGAAAAAGTTGGGGAACATCATAAATATTTTAATCAATTGACAAAAGACATAACTAAGACTTGTGCAAAAAAACGATATTAAATAAAAAAAAATTAAACGTCTAGAGTAACGCCAATTTCGATTTTTTGAGAATTAGATATATATATATATATATATATTTATAATAATATATATATATATATATATATATATATATATATATATATATATATATATATATATATATATATATATATATATATATATATATATATATATATATATATATATATATATATATATAATATACAAAAAAATAAAATATATATATAATATATATATATATATATATATATATATTATATATATATATATATATATATATATAAAATATAGAGTGTGTTACGATATTTCTACTTCTTGAGTAGTGTAGAGATCCGCTATATACTTTTAGTTAGTTGGTAATTAAGTTTTTAAATATCCCCTTTAAAGTACTATTAGCTTTATAACTCAATATTGGATTTAAAAAATTGCAACAAAATAAAAACGATAAGACAACGACTAATACCTTAAGAAAAGTCGTTTACATTTGCCGTCATTTCTACACTATGACTTACACTATTAAAAACGTAACAATAAACATAGTTTCTTTTTGCGTGCCGCACAAAAAAAAATTAGGATTAAGGTTAACAACAAAAGGTTTCACGATTCTTAAGTTGTTGAGTAACCAGTATAAATATGTTTGGATCCAAATATCCCTTAATGTCCTATAGCAGCCTTGCTTGTCAAAAATTTTGTCCAGTTTTTTTAGAGTGGGATTACACATTTATTAAATTCAAAATGCTAACGCAAACCAATCAGTACGCAGAGCAGGCACATACCCCTCCCCGCGGACCAATCGAGAAAGAGGTTATACCGCTATTCTTCTTTCTTCCTCGTGCACTAGTTTGAACTACCGAGCAGCGCGGCTGCCTCTACAAGGTATAAGCTCAAAGGTGATTATTGCAGTGACAAGACAATGTCGTTGGTGGCAACATTGCACGGGGAATCACAGATGACAGAACCGACAATCGGGTGATTAAAGGTAGGATTTTTAACTATCCGGTGTGCGGCACTGCGGTGGGGCGCAATTTAGTTTGGTTTTACCTTCAGGCAAACATTCGTGCAATTGCGATTAAAATCAAAACAGCAACACGCCGAGTATTTCTCTTGCTGGAAAAGAAGAAAAACGTTGTAGCTCGGTGTTTTAAAATTTGTGAGAAATTTAAAAGTTTAAAATGGAAATGGCTATTTTTTTATTTTAAAAAGATTTTGTTCTCATTTTCCAAAAAGCAAAAAAAGCACAAACACCATCGATAGTTGTTTATCAAACTAGAAATCCATATTTATTTGTGTCATGGCTGCGAAAACAAACAACAAACATTATATAGGTCGTGGCTTCGCAAACACATTTCCACTTTATCAGCGGCTTGCCGCACAGTCGATTTGCGCCTCCGCAGTGCCGCTGTCCCATACCGCTTGGTTACAAAATGTTTGACCTCCGATCAGTGAAGTGCTCGCGATAAGAGACGATTTCGCCACGTTTTGGTAGGTACTTTGGTTGGTCAGAAATAGTGATGGGATAATTCGAATTAAAAATAATCGATAATCCGATTATTGAAATAACCGCTATCATGCGATTATTCAGATTTAATTTTTTTTGATTTAAATTTTATTTTCGTAATTCAAATTAAATCTGAATAATCGCATGATAGCGGCTTTTCAATAATCGGATTATCATATTTATCGTTACCATCACCTGCCAACCAAAAGTACCTACCAAAACGTGCAAATATCTAAGAAAACTACATAGTTTTTTCCGAGAAGGCGGCTGAAGGCGCTGTATCAACAGCTATTACCATCGGGGATCAAGGAGAAACTCAAGCCAAACGATGGTGTCCTTCTTCTGGGGCTAAGCGCCGTGAACGAAGATTCCTATACCTGTTTCTTTCTGAGAGCCCCACGCACGAGGAATTTTCCTAATGGCGAAAGATGGTTGCGCGCTCAGCAGGAAGGAGCAGTACTGACAGAAAGCGGTTATGCGTGATACCGGTAGCAGTTCCTGGTCGGACTTTCGTTTTTTGTGCCTGGCAAAGATAAGAAAATCTTTTGGAAAATTTTAAGTTTTGTGAAAATTTCGGAATTTCTAGGGGTTTCGAGCCCGACAATCCAGAAATTCCACTGACGAAGCCCGGGAAAGCTCACGTTGCCCGCAACGTGCGTCTGGAAAGGGGAGAGCTGGCAAACGATTTCCTGGAAGAAATCAAAGCCAAAAAACGGAACAAACAAACAAAACAGCTCGACTCTTTAACATGGTACACAACTCTTCGGCAAGTCGCAGTGCCATCAAATTACTTTTCTTCAAGTGTGATATATCGGCTCTACGCTGTTCTACATTAAAGATTTATTAAATATTTTATCTTCAAATAACAAATAGAAGCACACCATCTTAAAATAGCTTTAAAACACTCTTAATTTATTAATGATGACAATTCAAAGATGGCATCGGAATATAGGTTTTATTTTAAATCTCTGGAACCGGTTTAGATAGCCATCTGAGTTTTGCATATTAATTGCTTTTAATAGTAGGTACTTTTTAGTATTTTAATAAATTATTATTTTAACCATGGGCGTACCGATAGGGGAGGCCTCGATTTAATTTGTTCATATTTGTATTAATCTTCATATTTTTGCAGTTTTCTTTAGAAATTCCTATTTTGCGGTATAAATGACATAAAAAAGGTATTCTTGTAGAAAACCTGTTAGCAAACCGTTTTCGAGAAAACACTCTCCAAAGAAAATAGGTATCATGCATGGTCGCCCAACCAAAAGAATATTCCGGCATTTATTGAATAGCGAGAACAATATTCTTTTTAAATAACACTGTCATTAACACAATAAAAATTCAATAAACATTATTTTTAAACCTTATGTTAAATTCGTTTACGTTAACTAGATACTACTTTGATGTAGACATTTTTATTATTATTGGTCGACCATGCATGCACTATTTTCTTTGGAAAGTGCTTTCATGAAAACGGCTAGCCTAACAGGCTTTTTTATAAGAATACCTTTTTTTATGTCACTTATACCACAAAATCAGAATTTCCAAAGAAAATTGCCATAATATGACGTTTAATAAAAATGTTAACAAATTAAATTAAGGACTTTCCTGTGGGTACGCCCCTGATTAAAATAATAATTTGTCAAAAACACTGAAAAGTACCCACTATTTAAGCAATTTATATGCTAAAGCTGAAATGGCTATCGAAAACGGTTTCAGAGATATAAAATATAACCTATATCCCGGTGCCATCTTTAAATTGCCATAGCAACCTAATGACGCATTTACGGACCTATGTTGATATAAACTTTTCTTCATAATTTAACACGTACACCCCTAGAATTATTCGTATTTCCGGACACCCTGTAGATCGTTGTCAAGGATCCAAAAGCACTTCTTCTTTTGTTTCACAGGTAACTCGATAACTAATAGTCACACATTAACGCCAAAAAATTGTTTTTAAATGTCAAGACAATACGCCGTATATTAATATTATTTAACAAAATTTTTGAAAAAAAAACCTTTTCAATAGAAAACTTGATCAAACAAAATCAATGATTTAAAATATTGCTTCCTACTTGGCTCCTCCTGTATATTTTAATTAGATATGGTCTCACTAATATTTACAAAATTTCACCAAAATCAGCTAAAGTAAAAAAAATATATTCAGAGCCAAATTGGGTTCCAAATAAATTTGACCCACAGTGTATATATACACCGTGTTCAAAATTAAGTCGGCACTATTGCTAACTTTTTTATTATAAGAGATACAAGTTAGGTTAAATAAGCAAAGTTGTGTACATTTTTACGCTGATTACAATGACGATAATAGAAAAACAAATGAACATCAGATTTACGAGTTATTCACCAAAATATACTTTTTTTTAAATGCAACACCCTATACTTGTTACGTTAATTCCAAAGAGAATGTAATTTGCTATTCAATTAGTTATTAATATTTTTTTTTTCTAAGATGATAAATAGCAGAGTTATTTCAATTTAAATGCATTTTCCGTAACTGGACGTAGGCAGCCATGGAATTCTTAAAATCGCATTCTTTGTACAAATTATATCGTAGTGCGCTATAACAGAAACCAAATTTAAATAAAGTCCGCCATAAAGGATATAATTTGTCAAACCTTCTAATTACTTGGGTAAATAATAAACATCGAAGTTTCAGTTTTTTTTTAATTATAACGCAGAACTAAGTAACATTAATAAAATACATTATGCTAATAATAGCTATATTGGCATCATCCAAAAAATCCTCTAACACATTTCCTAGTAAATTTAGATCTTGTTTGCCTGTTAAAGATCCTTTATAAAACACAGGTCCAACAATTTTTGATCCAATGAGGCAGCACCATACGTTTAAGCAAAAACATCTTTTTGGATTGAAAGGATGATGGCAACAGTAGCATAAATGAACTGTTGCCTTATGATTTACCAGTTGTCACTAAAACATCGTGGCGGATACACATGTTATCTTTTGTTTTTTTTTATTTTTGTCTCATAGCATACTATGATAATTTGTAAAAAAAATGCAATTTTAAAAATTCTATGGCTGCCTGCGTCCAGTTATAGAAAAATACATTTAAATTAAAATAACTCCGCTATTTCTCATTTCAGGAAAAAAATGTAAATAACTAAATATGTAGAAAATTACATTCTCTTTCGAATAAACGTAACAAATACATGCATTTAAAAAAAGTATATTTCAATTCTGCTAATTTAACCTAACTTGTATCTCTTATAATAAAAAAGTTAGCAATAGTGCCGACTTAATTTTGAACACGGTATATATATATATATATATATATATATATATATATATATATATATATATATATATATATATATATATATATATATATATATATATATATATATATATATATATATATATATATATATATATATATATATATATATATACAGTAAGGCGCACCGTACTGCGAACATAGGAGGCTCCCTGGACAATTTTGGATGTACCCAATTCTAAAATACCAATAATAGTTTTGTGGCTTGCATCTCAACTTCCGTCTCGTTTTCTCACATGGCGCATTTTTGGTTAGGACTGGTGGGGAGTGCGGTACTAAATTCGGAAGAATTATCTGTCCAGTTTTGTTGTTTACTACGTCTTTATTTTCAGTAAGAGGATGCAGTGTTTATAGGCAAGTAGCAGGAGCTAGCTAGCGTCAACCGACTTCGATCTGATTTCTTATCAGTCATAAATTTAAAATTAGTTGCCTACGAGACCGCAACGTTTGCTGCTTAAAAACCAAACAGTTTTTCCTGATAAAATAAAATAATTTTTTCAAATAAATAATTTTAACGTAGAAGATATTTTTAAGAAAATAATTTAATGTGCATTCATAGAATAAAAAGAAAAACTCTTTTTCAAGTTATCAAAGATGATCAAATAAACCACCTTCTTGAGCCAAACAATAACCAAGATTGTCATAAAAACGCCTTCTGACATTTGCTAGAATGTTAAGGGTAATATTCTAAATTTCCAATTCCCAATTTGTAATTGCAATTCTTGTAGATTATTAGCCCTATTCTCCTGGAAACCATAAATTTATGATTTTACGTGACCTCAGGGGAAAAAAAACGTTGGGTGAGACCATGAAGTGAAAATGTCGATTAATCAGTAAAAACAATGTTTCTTATAAAATTTTCATTGTTATTTTTCATTTCCATTACAGTTTCAAAAATTGCCTTCGTCTAAAATGATCATCAGGGAAAATTTCATTGGTTTTTTTTTACTTTGTAGGATCGGTATCAATTTTTTCAGCACCCTTTCCACTGATCTTCTGCTCAAAAACCTGTCCTGCAATTGTATTAATGGAAACTGTATGATTTTTAATAACACTTGCCACTACCATAATTTCTTTCATTTCCTTTTGTTGTATTTTTTGAGGCACTATCATGTTTATGTTTCTTGGAGTTAAACAACCAAATGTCAAAAGTTTTTAATGACTCGGTAAATAGTGGAAATCGTGGGAGTCGGCCTGGTTAGAAATAAATTATTAAATAATTCCCAATTCCCCTAACAGGATTTCCACGGTGATTCCATTCAATAATTTGAATTTTGTCTTCCAGTTCGTAAACATCCATTATTAATAACTATTATTAAAAAAACTTTTGGTCGCAAATAATCGACACAGTACAACTATTGCTGTCGAGCGTTCGATTCTAAAGAACTATTTCAGAAATAAACGTATTGAATTGTTCGCTGGAAAATTATTGATCGATAAGCAATGCGTGCGGCGTTTTTAGGTACATCCAAAATCGTCTAGATCATCCTATGTTCTCAGTGCTCTGCGCTTTACTGTATATATATATATATATATATATATATATATATATATATATATATATATATATATATATATATATATATATATATATATATATATATATATATATATATATATATATATATATATATATATAAACAACTGGAAGGTTATTAGGGATTCGGGTCTTTATGCTTTATTAAAAGTTAAACACTTTTTAGCAGTCCCGAGCTTTCGGAAGATTTATTTCCTTTTTCAAGGCTACAATACAGAGACAGTTTGTTAAGATACAAAAAATCTTTTCTCTTATAAGCAAAAGAATTATAGTTAAAAAATTATTTTAACAAAAACAAATATAAAAAAATTTTTTACAAAAAAACCTTTTTTAAAAATTTTTTTATAACTTACGTGCAAAGTGAGTTAATTGTGAAGCAATCTTATATAACTTATCGAAATTCCCCATTTATCAAGTATAATTTATAAATACAACACATGTTATTTTTATGATTGATCAACAAAAGTTGACCGACATTTTGTTGTCTGGTTCATTGGTTGGAACCACATGCAGCAGGTCTGCTTTACAATTAATTACTGACAGGAGAAGGGGATGGCTTGAACTGAAAGGTACGCATATGACATGCCCAGGACTGTCCATGGTGGCGATACTTTTTTATTTTTTGTGTTTTTTCCTAATTTTTAAATTATTATTGGGTCACCAATACTTCTTCTCCCCTCTTCTTCCCTGTGCTTTCAAAGCCACTTCTTCGAACACCAGAGCTGACGCAACATATACAAAACTTTTCTTTAGAAAGAAAATCTTCCTTTCTTTCTTCAATATAGAAACCCTCAACGAAAACCTGAAAAAATTTCCCAGAAAATTAAAATTAAACATTATATAAATGAATTTTCCACTTTTCCCCAATCCCCTTTAAAATTTATGTTCACATTGCAAAGCTTTTCTCATTAATCATATCTGTTATTTAACAAAACCACCCGTATGCCTGTCACATAGCGATCAGTCCTATTAAAAGGCAAAACTCCCATTGAGGTAGACAACTGGAGGCACACCTGAAGATCGATCAACACCCCTTTACATGAAGGCTGCCGACATGCTAAACTGTATTCAACCACCCTTTCTTACATTTTTTTTTAATAAACAAAACATGATTTATCTGTTAATTAAACAAACACTAATCATAAAGGCGTTAATCATTATCAATTCAATTCAGGTTGCCTTTTTTATATTTCCATATGTAAATTGTGAATATAGACTAGATCGCTTACATCCTTTTTTTTGTTAGCAACTATCAAATGTATTACCCATTTGAAACGTTCGTTTATGTAAATTATTTTCAGATTAAGACTTTGGATTTTTATAAAAATGACTGCAGGTGTGTTGACGAGAATTTGTTTGTTTTTCTGCAGTCACTGTGTGATTTTCCTATTTTGGTGATTTGGCAATATATTTGTCACAACCGAACAAGGAATACACGATTCCAGACTTCGTAATGTTGTGCTTCTTTAAAGCTGTAGGTGAGGCTACTGTTTGCATACTTAGAACATGCTGCGTTCTTCTTGAAACTGCAATATTTAGCGGTGACATCCTTATTTATGGTATTGAGAAGTAAAAGGGTTGGTTTTGTGTTAGAATCTGATTAAACCCTTGATTTTGTGTTAGAAAGGCACTATTAGACACCTAAACTTGTACATCATACGAAGTTGTTGTAAATGAGTTTTAATGGTTTCCCGATAGATTCCAGGAGAATATTTTTGTTTTTTCTTTAAAGGACGGTGTGATCCTTTCATACGTGTTTAATGCCATAATCAATTTAATTTTAATTTTCTCAGGTGATAAGAGTTAAATTTAAAATATTGCCAGAGTGGTAGGTTTAACATACCATCTAGCTTAATTTTGTTACATGGTCTCTTATTTCGTGTCAAGAAAGGTACTCCTCCATGAGTTCTCTATGTCTATTTAAAGGCATTAAACGTATTAATTATAGTATTATTAATACGTTTAATGCCTTTAATGAACACATACAGTTCACTATAGAGGAGGAACTTCATGGAGGAGCATCTTTCTTGACACGAAAGTGATAAGAGACCATAGTAACAAATTAAGCAGATTGGTATGTTAAACCTACCAACTCTGGCAGATATCTTAATTATAACTCTTATCACACTGAGAAAATTAAAATTAACTTAGTTATGGCATTAAAAAAACGTATAGAAAGGATATCACACCCGTCCTTTAAAGAAAAAAACAAAAAATATTATACAATACCCCCTGGACAACTCCTATCCAGAACCTTTATTAAAAAAACCATTTACAACACAACCTTACGTCATGATGTACATGGTGGTGGTGGGGTTTAGTGTCCCCTGAAATTATTGCCTTTCTAACACAAAATCAACAGGTTCAATCACAAGATATCAGTGCATTCCTAACACAAAACCAACCCTTTTATTACTTCTCAATACCATATATTAAAGATGTCACCACTAAAATTATTGCAGTTTTAAGAAGAACGCAGCATCAGGATTGTTCTTAAGTATACAAAAACAGTACTCACCTACAGCAAACTTAAAGATAAGCAACCAACATTACTGAAGTCTGGAGTCGTGTATAGCATTCCTTGTTCGGGTTGTGACAAAAATATATTGGCCAAACGTCACGAGTCCTTAAAGATAGGATAACGTCACACAGAAGTGACTGCAGAAAAACAAACAAACTTGCGCTCTGCTCAACACACCTCAGAAACAGGTCATGTTTTAATTATAAAGAATCCAAAGTCTTAATATCTGAAAATAATTTACATAAACGAACGTTTCTGGAAATGGTTGAAATACATTTAGATAGTTTAGCGATTAACAAAAAAAGGATGTAAGCGATCTGAGTGTAATATATTCATATTTTACATATGGACAATATTAAAAAAGGCAACCTATAGAATTAAATTTAGATAATGACTCTTTTTAATTCAAGATTACGCCTGTTGATTGATTATTTAGTGTTTGTTTGAATTAACAGATTAAATCATGTTTGTTGTTTATTAAAAAAAAAAAATGAAAAAGAAGAGATGGTTGAATACGGTCTGTATTTGCACTGTCGGCAGCCTTCATGTGACAAGGGGGCTGGACAGTCGAATGCCTTCTAAGGGTGTGTGCCTCCAGTTGTCTACCTCAATGGGGAGTTTTGCCTTTAATATAGAATTTTGACGTGGTCAACAGCCAACATCGGCGCTTGTGTGACAGACGAGTGACGGGTTGGTTTCTTTTGTTAAATAACAAGATATGATAATTAATAGAAAAAAGCTGCACTTGGGTGACAGACAAGTGTATGTAACATATTAATTTTAAAGGGAAGTCTTAATTAAGGGTTAACAGGAAAGTGGAAAATTCATTTAATATCTTTTCTTGTTTAAGTTTTCTAATTTTCTTGGAATTTTGTCAAGGTTTTCAGTTGTTGTTGGGTTTCTATATTGAAGAAAAAGAAAAAGGAAAAGATTTTTTCTTTCTAAAAGAAAAAGTTTTTTTTGAATATATGTTGCGTCAGCTGCACTTGGGTGACAGACAAGTGAGAGCGACACATAATCTTTTGAAAGCACAAGGGGGAAGTAAGAGGGAGAGAGAGGTATTAGCACCCTATTGAGGCCGACACTACAATAATAATTTAAAAAATTAGGAAAAGAAATACACAAAAATTAAAATAAAAGTATTTACTCGCCACCAATGGCACAGTCGACACTGGGCATGTCACATATGCGTACCTTTCAGTTCAGCCATCCCCTTCTCCTGTCAGTAATTAATTGTAAAGCAGACCTGCTGCATGTGGTTCCAACCAATGAACCAGACAACAAAATGTCGGTCAACTTTGTTGATCAATCATAAAAATAACATGTGTTGTATTTATAAATTATACTTGATAAATGGGGAATTTGATAAGTTATATAAGATTGCTTCACAATTAACTCACTTTACGTAAGTTATAAAAAATTTTTTAAAAAGTTTTTTTGTAAAAATTTTTTATATTTGTTTTTGTTAAAATCATTTTTTAACTATAATTTTTTGCTTATAAGAGAAAAGATTTTGTATCTTAACAAACTGTCTCTGTATTGTAGCCTTGAAAAAGGAATAAAGTTTTCCGAAAGCTCGGCGTAGTAGAAAGAGTTTTTCTTAAGCCCACTGATCGATACCCCAATATTGGATTTTGCTGTTTAACTTGTCGATCGAGGACTTCCTCTCCACTATATATATATATATATATATATATATATATATATATATATATATATATATATATATATATATAAAATATATATATATATATATATATATATATATATATATATATATATATATATATATATATATATATATATATATATATATATTATATATATATATATATATATATATATATATATATTATATATATATAATATATATATATTATTAGATAATATATTATATATTATTATAATTATATAATTTAAATTAAATACATATTATATATATATATATATATATATATATATATATATATATATATATATATATATATATATATATATATATATATATATATATATATATATATATTATATATATATATATATATATATATAAAAACAGTGCAGAATTTTAACTGATTGAAGACCATTGCATCCAGGAAGAAAATGTAGCTAAGACGTTACAAGCGTTACTACTGAACTGGTCTAAATTAGAGAGTGACCAACTGGCTCAACTCCATCCATCCGTACCAATGTACTTTCGTTTATGTTTCCTTGATTTTCGTATCTCCAATGAATATATTTTTGTTTGAAAGTTGTACTTGACAAATAAACCCCTGGTCATACGTATTTAAAAAAAAATGTATTTTTTAAGGACTAACCGATATTTAAAGCAGCTTTTGTTGTAACAATATTAATTCAACGCTGTTTACTAATAAATTCTAAGTGAATATTTTGCAAATGCTGAATATTATACTCTTTTAGGTAGCTTGGCTCAGAGTTGACACGCAAACCATCTTGACCATTCATAATCATGTAATCACGAAAAACCATCGAATTGGAGTAACACACAGCGAACACAAAACGTGGTTTTTGCATATACGGGAAGTCAAAGCTGCGGATAAGGGCTGGTATATGTGTCAAATTAACACGGATCCCATGAAGAGTCAAGTTGGATATTTAGATGTTGTGGGTAAGTTACCATTAGATGCACATGCAATATAATAATTAATAATAGGTACAGTTTATATTTAGAATAGCAAATGAGGCATGCATTTATTAAGAGTAACTGACTGCACTAAAATTACACAAAAGTGCGCAAAGATTTTAAATTACGATTATAAAAACGTATATAATATACCTTTAAGTTTTTTTCTAAATACCAAGAAAATTAATGGAGTTTACGCATTTTACGGTCTTAACTGGGGTAAAAATTGCGTAACGTTTTTTTTTTTTTGGTATACGTCTCAATGAACTGATATTAACCTCCCATTACTTTTTTAATATTTTATTTTTAGAGAACTACCTTATATTTTGTATCACAATGTGATTAAAAAATTGTAGGCCGTTTTCAAAAAAAATCAACCTTTGACTCTCAATTAGGAACCAGCTCCCAAGGAAGGTAAAAACCAAAATAATTTACTGATAACTATTACATAAATCATATAATTAATAATTCAATAAACAAAGTCAAATCAACACTCCCATGCGCATTGCATTGGATAATGTCAATTTGGAAAAGTGTTTAAGGTGACCTTTATTGTATTTTATAGGTACTCTTTCTTTTCTTCAGCCACTATTTATTCACTCCTGGATATAGATCCA
Source organism: Listronotus oregonensis (assembly GCA_019359885.1). Lineage (NCBI taxonomy): Eukaryota > Metazoa > Arthropoda > Insecta > Coleoptera > Curculionidae > Listronotus > Listronotus oregonensis. The sequence continues at coordinate 66,686 of JAHBCN010001744.1, read as the reverse complement.
GACAACCATTGAAGACCTTGCGTTTTTTAAAATTTAATGATTAATAATTTAAAAATAATAAAATTAAAATTAATACATAAATTAATTTTATTGGAATAGCACTATTTTTTAACATATTGATATTTTTGTCCATCAATTTCCTTTCTCTTATGTTATTGTAAGTAAGATAGTTATATTCATTTACATTTTCTATATTGGTGCCATTAATTCGTATTTTCTGGGCTCAGTATCTTTGTCGTTGAAATGATTACACAATTTTTTGCAACTGTAAAAAGAGATGCAGTAATAAATGTGGTGCCAAAAAAGTTGGACTGTTTTGTTCTCTAACATGCCCGAATTGTCAAGGCCGGTTGTGTTCTAATGTTGAATCACCAACAGCAAAGGATTCGTTTGATACTGACGAACAGACATGCGATACATCGCACGACTATAGTTAGCTGAGAATTCAGCAAGGTAACCACTTATTACTTAAATTTAAATTATTGCCACATAGTAAATAACTATTTTAGACATATATATATATATATATATATATATATATATATATATATATATATATATATATATATATATATATATATATATATATATATATATATATATATATATATATATATATATATATATATATATATATATATATATATATATATATAATATATATATAAATATGTATATATTATTATATATATATATATATATATATATATAAATATATATAATATATATATATATATATATATATATATATATATATATATATATATATATATATATATATATATATATATATATATGTAAATCCTAATACAAATTATATCTTCTTTAAAACACTGCCCAAAAAATGTCGAACAACCTTACCATCTTTTTACCTGTGCACAAGAGAGAAAAAATCTGTTTTATTCGTTTTACGGCCAAAAGTCATTCTTTATAAAAATTCTGCTTGTCGAGGAAATGGATTTAGAATATTTAAATTTTTTATTATATTAGTGCTCAAAGATGACATCTTCTAGAAGGTTGTCTTAACCACTTATAGTTCCAGGAGAAAACAGGTTTTTCTGGACAAGATAATGGATCAGCCATATTCTCTTTTTTTTGACCAATATTAACCAAAATCTGTGTGAAAGAATTTAAAAATCCAGCTCTAGAGAAAGTACAAAAAAACAAAACTATGACTTAGGTACGCTGATAAAACATTTATTTTCCGAAAAGAAAACGCAGAGACCCTCAAGTATTTTTGTTGGAAATCAACGATCTTAGACCTACAGAAGAACAACACCGTTCTTAGTTGTCAAGGATCAAAGAAGAAGTAATCGCATTTACACATCAGTACCGACACACAAATGCAGACAGTACCTTGATTGAAGGTCAAATTATTTCAATAACATAAACCGTGGCATTTTTTAACCCTTTAGTACATGAAACATTGGTAATTTTCCACACAGAGAAAATATTTTAGGAAAATGAAATCTCTCTCTTAACTAAAGGAAATTTTGCAAAACCAGTTTACCGAGTTTTGAATTACGACAACCATTCGAAAGCAATGGTACTTTTAAAAAAATTAAATACTTATTTTAAGGAAAGCCAAAGAAATTCTCTAATATCGATATCGCATTGAAACCAAGTGAATCCTTAAAAAGCCACATTACAAAGACTAGTGCGATCCAGAAAAATTTACGTGAATTTGAGAACTTGTACAAAGACAAAACTAAAAGATCAATTAAAGTAAGGATTAAAAAACACAGGGAATTACAACACGAAGAAAAACTAGAAAGGACGCTGCCGCTGACTACGCTTAAATCGACGTCAAGTGATCGGGCCCTATACCTAAAGTCCAAAATTTCTGTCAGTGACTTATTTAATACCGGCCACCCAACCGACGAAGCGGCTGAATAAAAATCTAACACTAGTAAATGATTTTTAAGCCTATGATATACTTTTCCGCTCAAATAATAGTGAACCGGCCAAAAGTTTCATCGCCACGTTGTCATAATGCGCGAGAATAAGTTACCAGCCAGCGATCGCATTTACAATAGCACGCCAATATGTATTCAAATCATTGTTATCGAAAAGACAACAAATGTGGCAACACACATTCCTTGGTTTACAACTTGAACAGACTCGAAAATAAGCGTATCGACAGGGTTTTCGTGCTGTTCAATGATTTTATTTAGTTATTATTGATTATGGACAGATTTTGTAAGTTTAAATTTTAATTGCTATACAGGGTATTTTCTAAATATTGTCAGTTTCTAGTTTTCGTAGTATATAGATATTGTTTTGTGCCAATTTTATTATAGTTTATCTTATTTAGTGTATATAATTGTATATAAAGATTTAGTGTTGTAAAGTGCTTTTAATTCAGTAAACTATGAATATTAACCAACCTTGAACTAATAATTAGCCTACAAAAAAAAATCAGTTAACGTTAAAAGAACGAATAATGGTTAAAAATGTTTACCATGTGATTCGGGAACGAAATCCTGAACTAAGCACTTTGGATGCTGCAGAGATACCTATGTGCAACTTTAACAAAAGTTTTTTTTTACGTACGGTATTTAGAGTTTTAAAAGGCAAAAATAAACAATATTAGTAATTATTTGGATAACTGGAAAATGCGATGTTTTCTCTATTTTTTGCACACTTCCTACTTTTCGATTGTTAAACATGAATCAGAAGTTGTTTTTTGACCGCCTCCTATAGTATTTTAAAAGACTAATAATTAAAGTTTTTAATTACATTGTACGACATTTTTCTTTAAATTCTGTAATTTGCACAAAAAAAATTAAAAACTCATACTTTTTTAATATTAAAAAAAAATCACTTAAAAAGAAGAAAAAAAAACTTTAATTTTCAATAAAAGTTAGTTAAAACGTTTAAGTCCAAATTTAACTCGAAATTCTAAAAATGTTGACCTGTTGCCAAGTTGTAATAGTTTTCTTTATGACATTGTTATAAGGTATGCAGATCTTGCTTCGCTCGGCCCGCAATGTTTGATCAAAAATATCCACTAAATATGGAACTCGAAAGACCCGAAATAGTTATTGGATTCTATAAGCTGATGATTTCAGGCTTTCGTGTTCCTTATATAGTGGATATTTTTAATGAAGTAATGCGTGCAAAAATCGTATTTAATATTGAATTTGCAAGATCGGTGGTGAATTAGCAAGTCGGTGAAACTTGGATTGTCTATCGTTCTGTTTTTACGTCTTTTTTAATTTATGTTAAGACTGAAATTTTATTATTTTTTTTCATGTAGCAAAATAAAATTGGAGAAGGTAAAATGAAAATAAAAAATGTCATTTTTTGGAAAAACTATAAGAAATCGCCAAAAAAACTCAAATTTGTATTTTATGACCTCAAAATAGGAGGTATGAAAAATTTAGCAAAAAAATTTACAATTTTCATTAATCCGAATAATAACCAAAATAATATAGGCTTGTTACTAATTTAAAGGGTTGATGAAAATGTAAGTAAATAACTTTTGCTTGTAAAAAATATTTTCATGATTTGACGAAATTTTATCATTAATTTTCTGAAATGCACACGCCACTGGAATTGATTCTCCTGATGCCGCACAACCCGGGGCACTTTAAAGGCGAGCGTTGCGCATTGACAGAAATTTTGGACTTGAGGTATAAAATCACACTCAGAGACAAGCAGTAGTCAAATTCTTTTCGGATATTAAATATTTAAAAATCACTTTTAGCCAAGTGTACGTTTTGCTTAAAACTTATTTATTGTTTACCTGAAGACTGCTAAAATTAGTTACAGGTAGCCACCAATAATACAATTTATGTTTAAGTTATTAATTAGATTAAATTTAGTTTATTTTGGTAAACTTTAAATTGGGCTATATTTTTGAAATAATAACTGTCAAACTATTCTCGTATGGGCTATTAAATATCACTTTAAGTAAGGAACAAATTCATGAGAAGGATTTTACGATTCATTATGGTGCCTAAAAGAAATAAAAAAAAAATACAAAGTGCTCTTAAATTCAGGCTGGCGTTTTTCAGAACGGGGTCAATTTGTTATCATTTTAAAACTTTAAAATTGTTTCAAAATGTATGCATTTCTAAGATAAGTAGGTAGGGTGTTATTTTATAAAAATTTTATTAAAATGACATATTTCTAAGTTAAATAAACCTGTTTGTTGAAGAATAAATACGGAAAACAAATTTAAAAAAATAAAAAATTGCGGCGTTTCTAAAAGGAATATGTAGAGTATTTTTTAGTAAGAAATAAAATTTTCCACCTTTCTAAGTTAAAGAGACCTTTCTGCTTTAAACACCAATTTAAAAAAAAATAAAAATTACGTTTATTTATCTTTTTGTTTAGATTTTTATCCTCAACTTTTTTTTGAGGCAAGATAGGTATAGGCATTGCTTTAGACAAAAGAAAGCTGACAACAAAACCTTAAAAATGTGGATAGTAAAAAGTAATTTCATAAAAATTTGATAGAGATATGATTTCTTAAATTTTACAATTCTGAATCAATTTTTGTTGATTTTTCTTTTATATTAACATTATTTATTTTACTTTATAAACAAATACTATTTTTATCTAAAAAAAGTTTTATACTGGTATTAAAATATAGTTTATGTGTAATAATTTTTAATTATATCAATAAAAAGGAGTTAAATAAGTCCATTTAAATGAGGTTGAAAGTCTACGAAAAACGGATTAATGTTTATTGCTACTAGCTAGCTAGATCACTGGTAAATGTTTAAAAGGCTGCAGACTGTAGGTGCAAATTTGCTATTAAATGTTTTATTTTTTGTAAATAATGCGTAAGAGTAAATTGTGAAAATGAAATATCTGAGGAGGATATAAAAAAAAATATATAGACCGTGAAGTAACCGTTGCTATTGATGTCCAATAGTTTTTAAGTAAGTGTATTAAAACGTTTATAACCTTTTTTATTAAACGTTACACTTTTATTTCAAATAATATTAAACCACAATTATTAAGAAAAAAAATATTTCAAGATTTAGCAAAAACTAAAAGTTTTTATGTAACAATTCAATTTTATTTTTTATTATTAAAATACCGTTACAAAATAACTTTTTTCTAACTAAAAATACCTTTAGTTTATAAGAAATAAGAATAATTTAATACAAAAGAAAAATTGGCAAAAACTTATAAAAAAAATGTAAAATTAAAAAGATCATATCGTTGTGAAAATTTAATGACAATACTTTTAGCTTTACTCATTTAAAATGCTTTAATGTCAGCTTTCTTTTTTCTGAAGCAATGCCTTTTCTTACTCAGAAAAAAGTTGCAGACAAAAATATGAGTCAAAGTAAAGAATCCAATTTTTTTGAATTGGATTTTTGCATTTATTTTGCAACAAAAAAAATTCGAGATAATTTAGTTTTTTTAAAATAATGACAAACTAACCCTGTCCTAAAAAACCAAAGTCAAAATTTATTTGTTTTAATATTTGGCTATACAAAATTCAATTTTATTTTTTATTATAAAAATACCGTTACAAAATAACTTTTTTCTAACTAAAAATACCTTTAGTTTATAAAAAATCAGAATAATTTAATACAAAAGAAAAATTGGCAAAAACTGATGAAAAAATGTAAAATTAAAAAGATTATATCATTGTTAAATTTTAATGACAATACTTTTAGCTTTACTCATTTAAAAAGCTTTATCGTCAGCTTTCTTTCTTTTGGAGCAATGCCTAGACTTTTCCTTACTCAGAAAAAAGTTGTAGACAAAAATATAAATCAAAGTGAAAAATCCAATTTGTTTGAATTGGATTTTTGCATTTATTTTGCAACAAAAAGATTTCGAGATAATTTAGTTTTTTTAAAATAATGACAAACTCACCCTGTCCTAAAAAACGCAAGTCATAATTTATTTTTTTTAATATTTAGCTATACAAAATTCAATTTTATTTTTTATTATTAAAATACCGTTACAAAACAACTTTTTTCCAACCAAAATTAATTTATAAAAAATAAGAATTATTTGATACAAAAGAAAAATTGGCAAAAACTGATAAAATATAGTAAAATTAAAAAGATTATATCCTTCTTAAATTTTACTGACAATACTTTTAGCTTTACTCATTTGAAAAGATTTAAAGTCAGCTTTTTTTCCTCTGAAGCAATGTAAAATTAAAAAGATCATATCCTTGTGAAATAATGACAATATGTTTAGCTTTACTCATTTAAAAAGATTTAACGTCAGCTTTCTTTTTTCTGAAGCAATGCCGATACCTTTCTTAACTCAGAAAAAAGTTGTAGACAAAAATATAAGTTATAGTCAAAAATCCAATTTGTTTAAATTGGATTTTTGCATTTATTTTGCAACAAAAAGATTTCGAGATAATTTAGTTTTTTTAAAATAATGACAAACTAACCCTGTCCTAAAAAACGCAAGTCAATTTTTTTTTATATTTTGCTACACAAAATCCAATTTTATTTTTTATTATTAAAATACCGTTACAAAATAATTTTTTTCTAACTAAAAATATCTTTAGTTTATAAGAAATAAGAATAATTTAATACAAAAGGAAAATTGGCAAAAACTAATAAAAAAATGTAAAATTAAAAAGATCATATCCTTGTGAAATAATGACAATACGTTTAGCTTTACTCATTTAAAAAGATTTAACCTCCGCATTCTTTCTTCTGAAGCAATGGCTATACCTTTCCTAACTCAGGAAAAAATTGTACACAAAAATATAAGTTATAGTAAAAAATCCAATTTTTTTAAATTGGATTTATGCATTTATTTTGCAACAAAAAGATTTCGAGATAATTTAGTTTTTTTAAAATAATGACAAACTAACCCTGTCCTAAAAAACGCAAGTCAATTTTTTTTTTATATTTAGCTACACAAAATTCAATTTTATTTTTTATTATTAAAATACCGTTACAAAATAACTTTTTTCTTACTAATAATACCTTTAGTTTATAAGAAATAAGAATAATTTAATACAAAAGAAAAATTGGCAAAAACTAATAAAAAAATGTAAAATTAAAAAGATCATATCCTTGTGAAATAATGACAATACGTTTAGCTTTACTCATTTAAAAAGATTTAACGTCAGCTTTCTTTCTTCTGAAGCAATGGCTATACCTTTCCTTACTCAGAAAAAAGTTGTAGACAAAAATGTAAATCATAGTAAAAAATCCATTATTTTTTTTAATTGGATTTTTGCATTTATTTTGCAACGAGAAGATTTTTTAAACTTTAAAATATATCAGTTTGAAACAAAATTTTATTCTTCGCCCCACATATTTTTTGCCAAAAATGCACAGTTTTAGATTTTTTAAAATAATGACAAACTAACCCCTTCCTAAAAAAACGCAAGTCAATTTTTTTTTTATATTTACCCATTCAAAATTCATAATTTAACTTAAAGTGGCGGTTACGAAATTATTCCTAATTACCACTTATTTATCCTTATAATAATAGCTTATTAACCAGGATTAATCATTTAGAGAAATCCCTGGCCCTGCAAGTACCATAGAAATAGCTTTTAATTGGAATAATGTCAATTAACTCTGTAATATTAAACAACGTCTTAGTAAAATATTTCAGGGTAATTAGGAAGTTTGGGAGCACTAATTAAGACGGATCTATAGTTGGTGGAAACTAGAGTGGCATAGACGAAATTTAAGTTTATTTATACCCCTAATAACATAAAAGTTACATTAAAAGTTTTATAAAAAGCTAAGTAAATAACTAAGTTACTTTAATCTTGTTAAATATAGAAAAAATATTTTTTTGGCTTGTATGTTCACTGGTTAATTTAAATGACACCTTATTTTTTTTTGTACATTTTGTGTTAACATAGTAGATAGGCATTATTAAAATGTCCTTAAATTAACAAAAGACAAAGAAATATATAAACATTTCCAAAACGGCCCCGTTCTTAAGATTCGGGTGAAAAATATTGGGTTGGTGTTTTTTTTTTCATTTTCGAATTGAAGTTTTTGATATAAATAAAACTAGGTACACTTATAACACTGACCGAAAAATACTTTTTGGTGATTTGTTACTAGTATACACCAGGCATAGTTTCTGGCGATTTTATTTCTTTTTATAATTATTTCGCTGTACATTTTTTAAAAATATATTTTCTTAAAGTTGCTCACGAATTACCTTAATATTTCCTTATGGTTTTTAGGATACCTAAATTTTAAGCATGCGTTAAAGAAAATATAAAAAATAATTAATTGCAAGACATAGTATAAGCATTCAGCATAATTCAGCATAAAGAAAGTGTATTTAGTGTTGTAGAATAATTAATAAATTAAAGATTAAATGCATGTATTCCAGCAAAGAGTTTACACTTTAAACATTTTTTGTAAAAATCACTGTTATCTTTAATATTAAATGTTTTCATACTACTTAACTTAAAAACTATGATATCTCCAAAACCGTTGGGTTTATTGAGTTAATTTAGAAGTACCTTTTTAACATAGAACCAAGCAAGAACCTATGTACCTAAATATCAGAAGCATTAATATTAAAAACTTACGACAAAATATTGACAAAAACAAATAAAATTCCAGAAGCTACGTTACCGGTTCATAATAGTAACAAAAAAAGGTTGTACTTCAGCCAATGTTCTTGTAAAAAAAATCGCTATCGACAATATTTTCATAAGAGTTATGTTTAAATATAATTTTTTGGCCAAGAAATCTCCCACTTAGCGTGGTCAAATGTTTTTTAAAACGCCCTGTGTACGTAGATCACACCAAAAATTTCTACAAACTACTATACTTAAGGCACCTATGACACGAAGTCGGATGAAAACAAAATCTACATTCTTTTATGTCTTGACATAGGCAATAATTGCAAGTCGATACGTCATCGGTAATCAACTATCTCCTGTTTCACAGACATCTGATACGCAGGTTCAACCCCAGGGTGTCATGCAAGCGAATCGTACCACTCCTTAGTCTCTATTGGTCTTCGTGCTCTACCGCCCGGTTTTCTAGTTACAACAGGTTAATTTTCAGTGCACAGCAACAGCCGTCCGGTATTGGAACTACGTGGGCCTCAAGGCGGAGTCGAGAGTTTCCTACTGACCTTCTGTACGGTCTACCTGGCCTTTAAGGACCGGCAGCTTTCAAGGCTCAATTCGGATACTAGGACTTAACACCAAGCCCCGACACCTCAAGCATTGCCCCTTTCACTATCGGCGTGGATGAGGGCCGCAATTGCTGAACTTGGATACGAGGTAACTGGTGATAGTGAAGCCGACACCTCAGACGTTCACTTTGGCGGCTCCTCCCACTCACTAGGGCACTGCGACATGAAGTTTCTCCGCGACTCCACTGCCCACACCCAGAGGTATCTTCTAGCTTTCGCCACATGCCCCTGCGAGGCTGACACCGATTAAAAGAGGCACCTGTAACCAGCCAGGTAGGGCTCCTCTCTCCCGCAGTACCTGTTTTGACTACCACAACCACTAGACAGGTCACAGCTCGAGTCCCCAGGGAATTCCAGGGATCTCTATCACACATCTAATACTATGGGCAGTGTCACCTTTACCCAGGGCCGAAAGGTCTTCTGGGATCGGGACGCAAATCCCATAGTTTTAAGGCCGAGAGTCGTGTGATCTGCACCAAGTTTGTCTCGATTACGGGCAACCCTGAGTCAATTAACCCAGTTCCTCCTTTCATCTCAAACAACAAACGTGCCACTCGGCCTAGCCAGAGTCCCGTTCGCCGGCTGCTGTGCTTTCACACACAGCAGGTCCCGTTACCAGCTCTTACCACGTGGAGGTGGGGTTGGCACATGGAAAGCGAGGAAGCCAAGCTAGTCTCGGATACTAGAGCCGAAGCTCCGACACCTTAAGCGACTACTTGCGGAACTCGATTCCTTCTAAGAATTGATAAAATGTAAAATAAAAAGATTATATCTTTGTCAAATTATAATGAAAACACTTTTAGCTTTAACGTCAGCTTTCTTTCTTCTAAAGCAATGCCTATAGCTTTCTTAACTCGGAGAATAGTTTTAGACAAAAATATAAATCAAAGTAAAAAATGAAATTTTTTGAAATTTGATTTTTGCATTCATTTAGCAACAAAAAGATTTTTTAAACCTTAAAACATATCAGTCCGATACGAAATTTTTTTTCGTATCCACATATTTTTGCCAGAAGTGCATTTATATTTCGAGATAATTTAGAATTTTTAAAATAATGACAAACTAAAAAACCCAAATTTTTTTTTAATCTTTAGACATTCAAAATTCATAATTTAACTTAAAGTTGATGATACGAAATTATTCCTTATTACCACTTATTTTTCCCTATAATAATAGCCTATTAACCAAGATTAATCATTTAGAGAAATCTCTGGCTCTAAAGGTTTTTCTCAGTACCGTAGAAATAGCTTTTAATTGGAATAATGTCAATTAACTTTATCATATTAAACAACGTCTAAGTAAAATATTTTAGGGTAATTAGGAAGTTTATGAGCACTAATTAAGACGGATCTATAGTTGGTGGAAACTAGAGTGGCATAGACGAAATTTAAGTTTATTTAAACCCCTAATAACATAAAAGTTACATTAAAAAAATTATAAAAAGCTAAGTAATTAACGAATATTTTTGAATATGGAAAAATATTTTTTTGGCAATGTAGGTTTACTGATTAATTTGAATGACACCTTATTTTTTCTGTACATTTTGCTTAACATACTAGGTAGGCAATAACACTAAAATCTTGGACTTTCATTGTCTTTATTTGTTAACTAGATGCCAGGCGAGAGACAATATTAAGTAGACTCTGTCTCCGTAAGACGCCTTTCGTACGGCTAACGGTAAAAAAACACTTTTTTGCTCCTATTTTTGTCCCGGGGGCGAAATTCAAAAAACGGGCTTCGTTAGGTTCTAGCCACTGCTAAAGACTACCACAGTGCCAAATTTTATGATTTTAGCTATAGCCAAAACTTCAGAATCACGTGGACAGACAAATAAATATACAGGGTGTCAAAAAAGTTTGAATATTGCTAATATCTTCCAAGCCCTGTAATTTTCGACGAAAATTTAGCTGGCAACACAATTTTAAAAAAGCGTCAGATAAATGTAATTTCACTTTCCAAAGTATACAGGGAAAGCCAAAAAGTAGTATCAACTTAGGTTTTTAAATGGGAACCCCTGTATATTTTTATTTATTCGAATAGATCTTTTCAAGCCAATTTCAACGGTATACAGTTTTATTTGTTTATCTGTCAAACTGATCGAATTATACGATTTAAAATTTTTCGAATAAGCTATAATTTCTACAAAGCACTTGAGAGCTAATTTTAAATAGGAACATAAAAACAAAGTAAATTATGTAGATGTTTCAACTTTAACATGTTTTATTTCTTTAGAACGACAAGTTTTAATAAACGACCAAAAACATAATTCCAAACTGAAATTTTACAAACGGGAACACGTCTTGCAGTAACAATTAGATTACACTACTTTATCAAATGTTCAAATTGTCTGCCATTGTTAGCTAGACGATATCCAAGCCTGTCCCTAAATTCTCGTAACAGGTTATCAAAAGTATTCCAACGAATCTCACGCATTTGATTTTTATTTTTTATTTTGAAGTGATCAATGTTTTCCGGCCTATCTTTATAAACTTTATTTTTTAAATCCCCCCACAAATAAAAGTCCAAAGGATTTAAATCCGGAGACCTGGCAGGCCATTCAATAGCGCCCCTTCTCCCTATCCACCGATTTGGAAATTCTCGGTTCAGGAACTGACGCACCTGCAAACCAAAATGTGCGGGAGCACCATCTTGTTGGAACCAAATGTCTCTTCTATTTGGATATAGGATTTCTAACTGTGGAATGACATGTTCACGCAATAATTTCAAATAAAGTTCTGATGTAAGATTTCCCGCAAAAAAAAATGGTCCGATAATATTATGACCTATGATACCTGCCCAGACATTCACTTTTTGTGGTCTTTGCGTGTGTGCTTCGGCCATCCATCGGGGATTGACTGCAGACCAATATCTACAGTTATGTCTGTTGACAATACCATGAAGCATAAACGTAGCTTCATCAGAAAAGGGAATATTTTGAGAAAAATTATGCTCAGCATTGCACCTATCCATCATAATTTCGCAGAACTCTGCACGTCTATCGAAATCATCCTCTGTAAGTTCCTGAACCAAATGAATCTTAAACGGACGATTTTTTTCACTTCCAAATAAATTTTTGACAGACTGGTAAGTAACATTACGATCCAGTCCATATTGGCGAAGCGATTGAATGGGATTCTCTTGAACATGCAGTAAAATATCTATTGCCGTATCACCACCAGTAGCTGTTTTCGGTCGGCCTGATTTGAGTCTGTGATTTACACTTCCCGTTTTGTTAAATTTCTTAAGCAATTTACTTACAAACGATTGAGTAATTGCGGGTCGATTCGGATAAATATGATTAAATAAATCACACACTTCTGCTTGTGATCTCTTGCGATCACCGTATCCAATCATCATAAGTATCTCAATTTTCTCTTTTTCAGTTAAAGCCATCGTTCTACTAATTAAAATGACTACTGTTGTAATTAGAAATTTGACACAAAATGTCATTTAAGTCAACTGACATTAACAGATAAGTACCTGTATAGGCCGGAAAACATTGATCTCTTAAAAATCAAAATTAGAAATCAAATGCGTGATCAGTTTGACAGATAAACACATAAAACTGTATACCATTGAAATTGGCTTGAAAAGATCTATTCGAATACATAAAAATATACAGGGGCTTCCATTTAAAAAACCTAAGTTGATACTACTTTTGGCTTTCCCTGTATACTTTGGAAAGTGAAATTACATTTATCTGACGCCTTTTTTGTGTTGCCAGCTAAATTTTCGTTGAAAAATTAAGAGCGGCTTGGAAGATATTTGCAATATTCCAGACTTTTTTGACACCCTGTATATACCTATCTACAAATAAATATATCCACATTAGCAAATTATATATTTAGATTCTTACACAACGTTTCGGTTAGTGATGTTGCTCGATCTGAGATTTCTGGGAGAAACAAAAGACAAAAATATATATAAACATCTCCAAAACGGCCTCACTTTTAGGATTCGGGTGAAAAAGATTGAATTGGTGTTTTTTCTTAATTTTCGGATTGGAGTTTTCGATTTCAATAAAACTAGGTACAGTTGGAAAAATGACCGAAATAACACTTTTTGGTGATTTGTTACTAGTATGGACCAGGTGTAGTTTAAGGCGATTTTATTCCTTTTTACTATTATTTCGCTATACATATTTTAAAAATAATATTTTTCGTAATTTGTCACGTGAAAATTTTTCTTTACTTAACTCTACATATAAAAGTTGCTCACGAATTACCTTACCATTTTTTAATGAATTTTAATATATTTAAATTTTTAACATGCGTGAAACGAAAAGATAAGGAATAATTGCAGGGTATAGTAAAAGCATTCAGTATAAAGAAACTGTATATAATGTTGTAGGAAAATCTAAAATAAAGATTGAATGCTTGTATTCCAGCAAGATGTTGACACTTTCAACATTTTTTGTAAAAGTTATTGTTATCTTTAATATTAAGTGTTACTCTTTACTACCTAAGTTAAAAACTAAGATATCTCGAAAACTGTTAGTTTTATCAAGTTAATTTAGAAGTACCTTTTTAACAGAACTAAGCAAGAACCCATGTAATAAAATATCAGTAGCATTAATATTAAAAAGTTACGACAAAATAATGACAAAAAACAAATAAAATTGCGGGAAGCCTACGTCACTGGTCCATAATAGTAACAAAAGTTTATCATTAAAAGTTGTACTTCAGCCAATGTTCTTATAAACAAAATTGCTATTGCCAAATTTGTCTTTGCAGTTATGTCTATATAAATTTTCCTGGCCATGAAATCTCCCACTTATCGTTGTCCTATAATTTTTAAAACTGTATACGTAGGCCACACCAAAAATGTCTGCAAACTAATATACTTAAGGCACTTATGACACGAAATAGGCTAAAAACAAAATCTACATTCTTTTAAGTCTTGGCATAAGCGATTGCAAGTCGATACCAGTCATCGTTAACTTTTTAGAGTTTGTCTGTTAGCGTTAAAAAGTATCTTACCCGTAAAAAGGACTCAGCAAATTTTCTTATGGAAAATGGGTGACGGCCAATGGTTTTCCAACTTTGCACAGCTATTGTTCTTAACACCTTGTTCAAAAGTCTCCACAGTCTCCAAAACCCGAAAATCCATCTAATCCCACAAAATCAGTCTCAAATGTCACTGGGGATTTTTCTTATAAAAAATGAGTTTCGGTCAATTGTTTTTAAACTTTGCGTAGTGATAGTTTTTCACACGCTGATCAAAAGTCTACACGGAATTAAAACTCGAAATCCTCTCCAACCCTGCCCCCAAAGGTCACTGAGGATCTTTCCTATGGAAAATGGTTTTTGGCCAATTGTTTTCAAACTAGGCGTAGTGATAGTTCTCAACACGCAGATCAAAACTCTCGACTGGCACATACCCCGAAAACCTTTCCACCCCCAAAATCGTCCTTAAAGGTCACTGAGGATTTTTCTTATGAAAAATGGGTTTTGGCCAATTGCTTTTAAACGTTGCATAGTGATAGTTCTAAACACGCTGATCAAAGTCTTACGGGCAAAAAACCTCGCCGACCCCTTAAAATCACCCTTGAAGGTCACTGGGAATGATCTTTACTGATAGTTTTGTCAATGGCTCTGCGGAATTTTTTTAAAGTGTTGTCAAATTGTAGCCACTTAAATTGTTACAGAGCGACAGCCTGACATCCCCTGTCCCTGGATTTCTTACGGGATATATAACCCCTTCCCCCAATACCTCCTCTTACGACTCCAGACACCAATCTCAACAACTAGTAAAGCTGCTTTTCTGTTGACGGGGGGAAGACATTTTATCCCACGCCATTTTAGCCACGTGTGTTAGGGGGGGTTAAAAGGATTTTCGGGTTTTGCACCCTTCAAGACTTTTGATCAGCGTGTTGAGAACTATCATTATGCAAAATTTAAAAACAATTTGCCGAAATCCATTTTTTATAGGAAAAATCCCCAGTGACCTTTGAAGGTGATTTTGGAGGGGTTTCCGGGTTTTATGCCAATGGAGACTTTTCATCAGCGTGTTAGAACTATTACTATGCAAAGTTTAAAAACAATTGTCCATAGGAAAAATTTCCGTTGACCTTTGACGGTGATTTTAAGGAGGTAAAGGATTTTGTACCCGAAGAGACTTTTGATCAGCGTATTGAGATCTATAACTATGTAGAGTTTAAAAATAATTTAGAAAAACCAATTTTCTCTAAGAAAAATCAGCAGTGATCTTTGAGGGTGATTTTGGAAGGGGTTGAGGGGTGTTCGGGTTTTGTGCCTGTAAAGACTTTTGAAAATGCCCTTGACCCCGACCTGATGGGATTAATCTGACCCCCGATTCAGATTAAGCAACCTTGAAAACAAAAAGATACTATGATTAGGTCTTTCATACCTTTAATTTTTTTAGGTGGGACCTTTCAAGTTAAATCGAAACCAAATTTGATGGTGTCAAACTGACTACTAATTTGTACACGGCGACTTCTAAAATATTAGTTTACACAGCTCAAATGTGCTTGCAAATAATTTTGCAGATTTAGTCTTGAAATGTCCTTGACTCTAACCCGATCAAATTAATTCGGATTCAGCGACCTTAAAAACATAAAGATACTATGGTCAAGTTTTTAAACCCTTTAACTTTTTTTCGTGGGGCTGTGTAGTTATGCCGCTCAAATGTCACAAGGTTATATAATATAACAATAAAATTGGTCTTAAATACAAAATAATTTTTATTAAATTGAACTTTATGTACGTACTGTAAAAATTATTTTATTTATTTCGTAACAAGAAGCTATCTTATTTGGGTTAGTTTTTTAGGTAATGAATGTTAGTATATAAATTTTTTATTGTAAAAAATGTTTTAATATGTAGCACTAAATTTTCAATTGAAGAATATTAGGACAATCTTAAAAAAAATTGGCGATTTTCTCAGAAACCGATTTTAGGAAAGTTTTGTGCGATATGCTTTAAAATGGTTTTATTACCATGATTTGTTATGTTGGACAAACATTACATAAAATATGCTAAAAATATATTACGCTATTAAAGCGTAACTCAACGTTCACAACAAATCTAGTCCTGTAAAGCACAAAGGATTTATGCCCGTAAAGTAGGAAATTGTGTGGTCTTTAATTCCGTCCATTCTTAAGTTAAATTTAATAACCCGTCACTTTTAGTTTGAATGTGTTTATTATAATATTATTGTTCCTGGATAATAAAAGCATTTTATAAGTACATGCAAGTTCATATGTTTATTTATAATATCACTGTTGCCTGAATTATTACCAGTAAAACAAAAAAATTGGTACATGCCTGAAATGCATTTTACAGTATATTTATTGCATGGATTTCAAGCCTGCAACTTCGCTTAATAAGTTTTTACGTAAAATCTAAGATATTAAGGCATATTCGAAAGGATTAGGATCTGGACTTCTGGTTAGTTGTGGTTCTGTCTTAACGCACTCATCCTCTATTTCCGATCCATGTGTTTGAAAACCCATTATTTAGCAGTGCAATTACTTGCGTTTTATTATGTGCTGGGGTGCTTCCCACACCCACCATAGTTGTTAATACTGTTTCATTCTGGACCGAAGTGGTCCCATCTTGGAGAATATGAAGAAATTTTTGGCGGGTATTCTACTGGGACTTTATAATACATGAATTTGCCACAACAGTGTAGAACATTTCTACAACATCGCACATAACTTTCAAAAAAATGCTTTCCAGTCGTTTTGACAAATTTTCCTTAAGCTAGTAACTTAAGTTTTACCTATTTTATTTACAGATTTTTACTAACACTATCTCTTGGATTTATTGCTAACAAATAGATATAAAGCATTCAAATACGTACCGATGGTATTTTTCTCTAAGCCGATCAATGATACGTCTTCAACTTAAAAACATGGAAATTTTATTGCAAGTTAATAAAACAAAAAAATATTTACCTACATTTTAATTTTATACAGAATTAAGGTTCTCGCCCATTAGCGCGACGCGGTGCGACGCGTTAAATGCATCAGGGATACTTTACATGTAATTAAACTGAAGCCCGCCCATCTAGGCGATGCGACGCGGCGCGACGCGGCGCGACGCGGCGCGACGCGACGCGACAGCACGAGACAAGTCGGGAGAGCAAGCAAGCGACAATGTCGCGTGGCATTCGAGTCTCATCCTTTTCGGGTATCATCGTGAAGAATCTCACATGTTGCTCTGTTCTGTTATCACTGCATTTGCTCATCTGTTGTTATTTTTGTGACATTTGTATTTTATTATTATTATATTTTTTAAAATTAATCTTAATAAAAAAGTTGTTTAGTGGATTCTGATTTCAAGGTATGTGAAAGCAACTTTTTTTTGGTGTTCTATAGACGTCTGTATTAAACCAAGAAGTTCACAAAACTTTTCTTCCGACATGCGAAAGTATTTGAAAAATGTTTTTGCTTCTTTTCTTAAATCTGGAAATAAGTGATTGAATTCTCCAGACGCATTTAACTTTCCATTAATTTCAGGGAC
Organism: Listronotus oregonensis; assembly: GCA_019359885.1. Lineage (NCBI taxonomy): Eukaryota > Metazoa > Arthropoda > Insecta > Coleoptera > Curculionidae > Listronotus > Listronotus oregonensis. The sequence continues at coordinate 49,074 of JAHBCN010001744.1, read as the reverse complement.
CCAAACTCTCCTTTTCTTTTTCTTTTCTTTCTCCCCTATAGCAGCAATGACTCCAAATACAAAAATATCTTCATTTGATGAGCTATCCATAACAACTCGCAACCTACTGCCACATTTTGGAAGATTTCGCGTCAAGCCGCGTCGCGCCGCATCGCATTGCCTCACCCAGTGGGCGGACAATCTTGTCGCGTCGCGTCGTGTCGCATCGCATCGCGTCGCGCCACCTCGCGCTATTGGGCGGGAACCTTTACATCTCTCGCGGTAAGCAGATATTTAATGGTAATGCTAATATTTTTTAGTAGTACCTCTATTCTCAGTTTACCTGTATTAAAATCGAGATATACCTGCCTATCTGCAGAGCAAAAAAACTTTGCAATGACTGGCAGTTATCCCTTTTTCTAAGGTGTTTATACTTTAAATACATTTTTTACATAAATGTCACTAAAGTAGTAAGGGTAAAGTAAATAGATTTTTTATGAGTATAAAATATATAATTGGCAAAATAAAAGTTCTAATAGTATTTTATTTTTAAAAGCAAAATTACTCAAGTTAATGAAATTTATAGAAATAATGTAGTGTATTTGTTAGAATATAGATCCCTATTCTCTAGTTAAAAAAAAACATTTAAATAAATAAATAAATAAATAAACAAACAAGTCTTTATTGGGAAACAAAAAAAAAACATTATGCCCAAAAGGCGAAGATTAGCTTAGAGCTATTCTAACACTTAACCTCTAAATTAAATAAAAAGATACAAAACAATAAAAATACATATTTATATAATTAAAATATATCAGTTATCTTAGTAATAATACATCAGTCACCATTGGCGAAAGTGTAAAAAGGTAAAAAGGCAATGATTGTATCAGAGCTACAATCATGATTGTTCTTCCAATAATAAAATTTTAACCATTTTCTTTAATTGAAAAAGGGAAGAACCAAAGAAACTTCTTTAAGAGTTATAATACCTGACTGCATTATATGTGTAACTACGTTCGAAAAGAGCCTTTAAATGCTGAGGCATAGTAAAAGTATTATGCCTTAAGTTACGGCCATGAAGCGCATTTCTTAGTATTAACTTTTCAAATAGATATGTGGGACTTTTTTTCTTAAATAAACGATATAAAAAAGACAGAAAATTTAGTTTAAAAAGATTTACAATTTTAAGCCACCGCAGATAATTAATATGATGTGAAACATGATCAAATTTTCTGAGACAATATACAAAGCGACAGCATGTATTTTGCAGGCGTTGTAAACGAAGCTGAGATACTTTATCAAGACAAGGATAAAAGACAATTAAACAGTAGTTTAAAATTGAAAGAGTCAATGTTTCTACAAGTTTTTTCCTGGTTTTAAAATTTAAAATATGTTTATTAGCATATAATATGCGCATACGGAAATAACTTCTTTGCAGAATTAAGCTAACATGATGCCTGAACCTAAGAGATGAGTCTATGTTTAAACCAAGGATTTTTATATTTTCAGTCAAAGTTAGTTCAATGTCGTTTAATTGGATCTTCACACGACCTCTGATGTCAGTCAGACGTTTTTGACTAGAAAAAACTATGACTTCAGTTTTATTAGGATTAAGTTGTAGGTTGTGTTTCTTTGAATACTGGTATATTGATTGAAGGTCGTTATTAATGTCAAGAGTTGCTTGCTCCAACTCACCTGCATCAAAATAATGAACTATTTGGGTGTCATCTGCATACTGGAATACTTCCGATCTTTCCACACAAAGAGAAAGGTCAGAAGTATAAATGAGAAACAGGAGTGGGCCAAGTATGGGTCCCTGTGGTACTCCAGAAATTATCTGGCTCAAATCAGAATACTGATTGTTTAAACGAACACGCTGAGTACGATTCCACAGATACGTTTTAAAGGACGACAACACGGTATCCTCACAACCGAAATGTTTGAACTTGGCTACCAACAGTTCGTGATCGATCACATCAAAGGCCTTGGAATAATCCAATGCAATTATAATGAATGATATGTCTTTATCTAAGCCACGAATAATATTGTCGATTATGTTTAGGAGGGCGGACGAAGTGCTGTGGTCCGCTCTAAAACCCTACTGTTTTGAGCGTAATATGCCATTGGAAATAATATAATGGGACAATTGATTGTAAACTACTTTCTCCAATACCTTGGATATTATTGGCAATCGACTGATGGGACGCAAATCCTGAACACTTTCAGGTTTGGGCTTTTTGGGAAGAGAACAATTGACTCGCGCCATAATTTAGGAAAATAACCGCTCTCTAAGCAACAATTCACAATATTAGTTATTGGGTTCAGGATGTGCGGAAGACACTGTTGAAACATTGTTCGTGTTATGCCATCATTACCTGCGGCATTGGATTTTATGTCGCATATGATTTTGTGGATTTTGCTCTGATCGGTCAAGACAAACTTAAAAGTCTTATTAGAAAATCGATTATTAGAGTAGTATTGAATTTTGTTAGTACAGTTGCCAGATTTATTAAAAACACTGGCAAAATGATTATTGATTAGATTGTCTCACAAATGTTCAATGGAAGCTCAGCTTGTCACTCGGAAGATGTTTTAATATTTAGGTTACGAGGTTCTTGCCAAAACTTTTTGTCAGGCCCAGTTCTCTGTAGTTGCTCTAGATATGTTGCCTTTTCTCTTCTAGTAGAGGCCAAAGCAAAATTGCGTAATTCCTTGTAACGATTCCAATTTTCAGGGGTTTTGTGTTTTTTATATTTGGCAAGAGCTTTGTCTCGTTCTTTATATATTAATTTTAAAGTATTTGTCAACCAAGGTGCAGGTTTCTTACTTACTCGAATCGTCGTATAGGGAGCATGAATATTTCTTTCTTAAACATCCCGCGATCATAATAAAAAAAAAACTCTATAAATTCTATAGACAAGATCCCCTTTCCTCTCCAATATTTTATAAAAAGGGTGTATGAAAAAGGCCAGTTTATTAACAAACAAACTAAACATTGCCGTCTTTTTTGTAGGTTTTTGTTTCCTTGTCCCTTAAGTTCCTTGGTGAATCCCAGATTGTTGCACTTGACATACTTAAGGTTTTAACCATTAAACATTGTTCCTGCCCTGTCATTTCTTTTTTAGTTGGCGTATTAACTTTCATAACACTCATTCACATCCCATATATATCACTTTCTCCCAATTAATGCCAGGGGCTGACTCACACCTAGGTACTTTGGGGTTAATAAAGCAGCACACAGGTAGAAATTTTACATGGTTGTCTAGATAGGATCGATGAGTAAGTAATTGACTGTCTGCCTGACCGATTTGGGTACACCAGAAACTGCGCATACAGAAAAGATGTGAAAAAATGTTTTGCCAAAAAAGTGTTTGAAACTTGGTTGTGGCTGTGTGCACGTAAGAATTTAGGAAATGAAGAGACTTTGTATTTCGTGCAAAAATTTGCACGAAATACAAAGTCTCTTCATTTCCTAAAAAAGTGTTTGATTGAAAAGCCAAGAAAGACCATTCGTATTGTATTTCTCAAAATAAAAAAAAAGTGTGTGACTTTCGCTGAAATTCTAATAGCGTCCTAATTATACAGGGTAATCCTTAAGTATGTTTCGATAGTGAAGAAGGTTATTCTATAAACAATTCCAAGAAAAAAAGTTCATATGATTATAGGTCCGCAAACGCTTCGTTTGCAAGATACAGGTGTTAAAATTCGCAATTTTTTTTAGTTACCAGAAACACCTTAACCTAATTTATTCAAACTTGGTACATGATAAGCTCCTTAAACTCCATGTTTTGCAGATATTAAAAAATTGTGGGACTTACTAGTGGCGTAGATAATAGAAGTCTATAGCATTTTAAAATTACAAACCTTTCTATCCTAAGTAAAATGCTATTTTATTTATTATTTTTTAATAAAAGGATACATTATGTATAATATCTATTTACTTCATACATAAATAATAGATCCTTGCTTCTACTCGTATCTCACAAGTATATTGTTATTTTCTTATTTAGTGTTATTTTTTGCACGTAACTTTAAAATTGTAAAATTTTCTGAAATAATAAGAAATGATGATTAAACCAATATGAATGCGGGATGAGTCTAAAACTAAATGTAAGTAATATGCTATTTGTATTCTTTCGAGTTGGAATGGCAAAGTACAGTGAATGTTATATTTACTTGATTTATGTTGACTTTGATTATCAGGACTTTTTCTAATTATTTATTGTTATTTAAATAATTAGTTTAAATTTCTCATTTGGTTAATATCAGCTGATTGTCAAAATATCGATTTTCTTATACGTCAATCTCTCTAAGGCGAATTTAAGGGACACATCGGTTTTCGTTTAAAACTGGTATCACTCAAGGACACTTACGAGTAATCGTAGGATTGTGATCAAAACTGTTTTTTTTTGGCGAATAAACAGATCAAGGGCCGAGCAAAAAGTGTTCGAGTACGCACTGCATGAATAAAACCGAAAATGCTGTAGACGGAACACGATTATGGGAAACGTCAGAGAGAGACAGAGATAGAGAGATGTCAGGAACAAGAGGTACTTTTTCAAGGGTCTTTGACATGTGAAGTCGTGTCGTGAAAGAGTCTGCTGCAAAAATCGAAATTATCCTGTGAATTTTTTGAAGATTATGTCATCTTGCAGTAAGAATCGAATTTAATATTTATCGAAACGTCAATATTTGAGATATATATTGATTTTTAATACTAGAAAAATAATATTTTTCGTGACTGTTTTCGACGTGATGGACGTCGGTAAAGGAATCCCTCGAGAATAAAGGTATGTATCTCGTAAAGTGATTCTTTTATCACTATATGGACACGTTTTGGTGCTCATAGAGAAATGATGTATTCTAAGGTTCACCAAGAAGATGGTTTTTTGAGAGGACTCTGAACATTGTATCACGGCTCATCGTGGATTTGTTTTCTAAAGAGATCTCTGATTGTGTCCAGCATTGTCACGGATCACCATAAGTTGCGAGCAAGCCGAAATGTAAACTCCGTATGAATATTGGACTTTACCACCAAAGCCTCTGTGAAGACTTTGAGGTCTTGAAGATATTTCCATCTGATCGACAAAAATTAAGGCCAGTTATTTCCATTTAAGTATTTTTTTTATTAAAAAACAATCCTAAATTTCACTTTTTTAGACTATTTAACCTCTATATAAAAATGTAAAAAGCCAAATTGGTATCATATTTTTGTATTGATTTACAGGGCGCACTAGCAATTCATGAATTTCCCCGTGTCGTGAAATTTCCCTTTTTTTATGACATTATAATTTATTTCCTTTAAACCTCAAATACCAATTTTTCTTATCAATTTAAACTTTAATAAGACCCATGTATATATAATGTATTATAACATATATGTAATTAAAAGTAAATAACCTGTACATTACAAAAAAATAGTGATTTAAAACAATCACCGAAACCTAAAATATAGATATATTCATGTAAAAGTACCAGAATTTTAATTTAATTACTTTAAATTCTTAGTACTGGTGTCTGATTTTGTCAAGGACATTGGATAGAAAAAATCAGTGGCGCTCAAGATAATTTTTTTTACTATCATAATAAATATTAAACAATTATCGACTTAGAAAAAATGGCCCAAGCACGAACCTACACCTAGCTCTCGATTAAAACTAGCCGGAGTCTTTGGCATACACCGGGCAACCATAACATCAATCTAACTAATGCCATAAGTCGGCCAAGGTTTTTTTACGGAATCGATGGTACGCCACTGACTTTGTGGACTCTTTTTATTGTTTAAGTTAAAATGCACAAAAACACGTGTCTTGTTTTTTTTTTTTGATACAATAAGCCGTTTTTGAGCAAAATAAAATACATCATATGCGTTTATTAAGAGTGATTAAGATTACAAAATAAATAAAATAAAGAAAGGGTTTCTTTGCTTTTATTGTAAGGAAAACTAATAACTATACTATACAATACTATACAAATAAAGGGTATTAACTCTGGTAACACAGGGTATTAAGTACAGGGACCGTTTCGTTCAATTTTTATTTTAACACCCTGTATCTTGCAAACGAAGCGTTTGCGGACCTAGGTTCATTTAAACTTTTATCCTTAGAATTGACTATAGAATGACCCCCTTTAAAATCGGAACGTACTAAGGGACCACAGTGTAGATATAAAAATATATTTGCAAACAGCCAATCATTTTTACCGAGGTTTAACAATTGCCAATCATGAAAATAAAAGTTGTGCGGACTGCCTGTATGCACATTGCACAGTACCTGGTGTACCCAGGTAGGTTAGGTAATCACTCGATCACTTACTCATCTATCCTATTGAAACAACTATGTGAAATTTCTACCTTAATAAAACACTTTATGAAATATGTGTCATGTGCTTCTCGACTACTTTTACATTACAGCGCACTACAGAAACTTTAAATTCGATACTGTTGCTAGGACTTGTTACAGGCCAACTTTGCATAATGAGCAGGCATTATATAAATTACTAATATGTGGAGTTTTATTTTTTTCTTAAATGTGACATATCTTAACAAATGTCTTACGCGCCTAAATAAAGATTTTTTTTTAAATATACCTTAAAAATTATTCTAATTTATGTTATCGGAATAAATGTCTGGTAATAATTTAGGCAACAGTCATATTATGGATAAAAATATGAACTTGCCTGTACTTCCAAAATGCTTTTATTATCCAGGAACAATAATTTCATAATAAACACATTCAAACTAAAAGTGGCAGGTTATTAAATTTAACTTAACAATGGACAGAATTCTCGACCACACAATTTCCTACTTTACGGTCATAAATCCTTTGTGCTGGAGAGTTGCTGTAAACGTTGCGTTACGCTTAAATAGCGTTATATTTTTTAGCATATTTTATGTTATGTTTGACCAACATAACAAATCATGTTAATAAAACCAATGTAAACCATATCGCACAAAACTTTTCTAAAATCGGTTCACCAACTTTTTTAAATATTGTCCTAATATTCTTTAACGGGAAATTTAGTGCTACACATTAAAACATTTTTTTTACAATAAAAAAGTTATATACTAACATCCATTACCTAAAAAACTAACCCAAAAAAGATTGCTCCCTATAATAGAAATAGTAAATAATTTTTACAGTACGTTCATTTTTAATCTTTAATTTAATAAAAATTATTTTGTAGGTATATAAGACTAACTTTATTGTTATATTGTATAACATTGTGATATTCGAGCGGCATAATTACACAGCCCCACAAAAAAAAGTTGAAGGTACAACAAGACTTGACCATGCTATTTTTATGTTTTAAAGGTAGCTAAATCCGAATCAATTTGACCCCATCAAGTCAGGGTCAAGGGCATTTCAAGGTTAAATCTGCAAAATTATTTGCAACCAAGTTTGAGCTGTGTTTACTTATGTTTTTGAGGTCGCTAAGTACGAATTCGTAGTCAGTTTGATCCTATCAAATTTGGTGTCGATTTGACCTTGAAATGTCCCACCAAAGCAAAATGAAGAACGGAAAAACCTATTCATAGTATCTGGTTTTATTATTATCTTGTTGATAGCTGAATTTGAATCCGGGGTCAGATTGACCCCAATAGGTCGGGGTCAAGGGCATTTCAAGGCCAAATCGCAACCAAACTTGATGGGGTCAAACTGACCACCGATTTGTAGTTACCGACCTTAAAAATATAAGTATACACTGTTCAAATTTGTTTGAGATTACTTTTGCGGATTTGGCCTTGTAATGCCCTTGACCCTGACCTGATGGGGTTAAACTAATGAACCTTGGATTTGGATTTAGCGAGCCCAAAAACATAAAGAAGCCATAGTCAAGTCTTTTGGACCTTCAACTTTTTTTTGTGGGGCTGTGTTATTTGAATTGTACGTAGGTCGCACCGAAAATGTCTGCAAATTATAAGAAATACGTCTTATTCATTCAGTAAAACCATTTAGTAAAACATGAATGACATTGTTTCTGGGTCACTTTCGATCGAAACAAGGTTTTCAATATCGCCGAAACAGCTTTTTTAAAAATAGTGTAGTTAATTTCTTAACTAACTTTGTAGAATTTCACCTAACGACATCTTGTGACCGGTTTCGATCTATATCAGATCTCATCAGACAAGTAGTCAAGGTAAAAATCTCAAAAAATCCTAATACCTTATTCAATACGCATTGAAACACATGAATGGGTCAGAGGCAACGTTGCGACAAAGGGCGAAGCAATCTCTAACATGTACGGGAGCTGAAAAGCAAACATTGGAAATGTATGCCCAATACTTGTACGGACAAGTCCGTACAAGTATTGGACATACATTTCCAAATGTTTGTAACATTATTTCAGCTCGGCAAGTCTGTGACACCGTAAGTTGAGAGGAGTATGCTTCGCCCTTTGGTCAGTAGATGGCGTTGCCGTCTGTTATCCATTCATAAGCTTTTTTAAATTTAAAAAACTCGGACCGCGCATTTTATGTTTAAGTTTTGGAACAAAAAATGTCACATTTTTCGTCACCAGTGATGATGTAAACAGCATTTGATATGCCATTGTCGTATTTTATTAGAATTTCTGTGCACCCTTTTACGCGATGTGCTTCTTGAGCTTCGGGTAAATTATGGGGAACCCAAGGACAACAAATTTTTTAAATTTAAAATAGTGGTGCAAGATCTTTTCCATTGCAGTCATTCTAATTCCTAAAGTACCCCGAATAATTTGATTTGTTACACTATCAGTTGTCGAACAGTAGCTATGTTTTCCTCAATGACTTTACGATCAATACCTAAAAAGTTCTAAGCGATTAAAATAACAAAAAGCTTTGGTTTCGATTTTTTTACACTTGCTGTTTTCAGCAAATTTTCCGGACCTCTCTAAGGGAAAACATATCGTTTTTTTTTTAAATATATATATATATATATATATATATATATATATATATATATATATATATATATATATTATATATATATATATATATATATATATATATATATATATATATATATATATATATATATACACGTAACCGAAAGGTTTCTAGCCACTTAGTATATCCAACAAAAAATAGATATGGTTTACTTTAAAAGCTCAAAATTACTTATTCATTACGGATTCATTTTTCAAAATTTTGAGGTTTTCGCTAGACTAAAAAAGACGGGACCACTTCGGTCTTGGTCCCTGGATGTAGACAATCTATTTACGCTACCAAATCAGCTGATCGACCAAAAAAAAACTATTTTTAAATATAAATGACAAACGGGATATTGTTATTTTGTTACTACATGGAGTACAAATAAAATAGTTTTACATTGTTTTACAACTGTTATGTTTGCACTAGCATACTAATAAAATTAAAATAAATATTCTCTAACAGAAATGTGTTTGTTTTAATCCAAAATTATTTAGGGTTGCAAGGATTGCGGACAAGCATATACCAACTCCCTGGAGAAACATTGCTTGTGCTGACCACTACGGTTTCCGCACTTGCCGTAAATTTAATGAACTGAAAGCACGTTTGCTTTAAAATATACTATAAACTGATTCGCCTTTCCCCATTTAAAAGAGTTTTAGTTTGAACAATACTGTTATATAGTGTATAACTTTTGTTTACGAACTTTTTATCATAGGGGATGTCGCTAAAACTCGGTGGCTTGATATTAATAGCGTTGGACTTTTACATGAAAATTAATATGTCAAAAGCCACGCGTACCTTTCAACGTTTTTTTTTTTTTTAATTCTCGATATATTTTTTAACATATAGCATGCACAGCGTGCTTTTATTTGTTTGAATAATAAATAGCAAGAATGTCAACAAACTAGTAGCTGATTCTGAATAAAAGAAGTTTTCTTGTTTTATACAAACATTTAATACCAGAACCACTTAGTTAGTTATCCACTTAGTGAAATTTTTTTTTCACTTAGTGGTCCCCAAGATCCAAAAAGAGCATTTTAAACTTAAGTTATAATTTTTTATTCTATTTTTTAAATTTCATAAAAATATAAAAACATAAACATAAAATCACAAAAAGTTTACGTAATTATTTCTGAAGTATTAAACAATATCAAAGACAATTGTAGTTAACTACAATTGTCTTTGACAATATTAAATATTAATAAATACTTTATATTCTTACGTTCTTTTTTTTTTGTGTTTTCGTCAACGAAAAGTTTTTTATTATTATTATTTTTTTTATTTATGGAGTTTATTATCCAAATATTTGATATTTCTTTGTCTAATAGTGGCTTTTTATGCAAACACATACCGAACAGTTAGGAAAAACATACAGAAAAACGCAATGGTTAGAAAAATAATGATTTATTTACAGGGTGTGTAAAATGTAAGTATAAAAAAGTTAATAGCGGATTTGTAACGGTTGATTTAGGAAAACTTTCTTAATTTTGTTTAGATGGTAGAGAGCGTCAGAGCGTCAAAAATTGCGGAGTTGTCATAACATTAATAAACAAAAAAAATCTGAGTAAATTCACTTTTTTATGTCTCACCAGGCAACTTTAGAGAGTCTCACTATACACCAAAGACACTAAAGTGTAGGTTTTGTAGAAAATTAGGAGTTTTTTTGTTATTCCTGGCTCTCTTTACCAGCTAAACAATGAAATTTTGAATATACATGACGTGGCGTAATATTACTTATTTAGATGACAGAACCTTATTATCAACAAATTTTGTATACGTATATTCCATACACCCTGTATACATACAAAGTGGTTTAAAACTTACTTTTAAAATTAAAAAAAAGAAGAAAAAAATTTTTGTAAAGAGTTATCCAACGAGGACTAGACAGGCCGCTTTTTTGACTCTAACTGTACTTTAATACAAAAAGTAAAAAAGCCATCATATATAATTTTTCCCTTCGAATCCAAAAATGATTATTGTAAAATAATTGAACATCAAATAAAACTGCTAGGGGTCATTTTATAATTTTTCAAATGGAATGTCATATTTTTTATGTGATGATCCGATTCCTCGTAAATCTTTTGATCTAAATTGATATTTTTTTAATTTAAAATGGTCCATTTTCTGCACGTGTATATTGATACGGATACCTGTTCACTTAGTTTTTAGTATAGTTTAAAAGTTGTTTATATTTTTTATGAATTAGGAACAAATAACGTTAAAAAATGAAATATTCATTAGAAGACCGTCTACACATTGTAAAATTATATTACAAAAGCGGAGAAAATGCTCAAGAAACGCAAAGAATATTTTTCGAGAGTTTCCAGAGACGCATTTCAGTGGATACAATTCTAAGAATTAAGACTCTATTTGAAGAAACAAAAACATTGTATTACAATGTGTAGACGGTCTTCTAATGACTATTTTATTTTATAATGTTATTTGTTTCTAAATCATGAAAAATATTACCAACTTTTAAACTTTATTTTTTTAGTTGACCGATGGACACAACCGTTAAAGAGTGAACATGTATCCGTATCAATATTTCAGTTGTTAATGACACGGTAGACGAAAATTTTTTCAATTTAAACGTGCAGAAAATGGACCATTTTGAATTAAAAAAATATCATTTTACATCAAAAGATATACGAGAAATCGGATAATCACATAAAAAATATGGCATTCCATTTAAAATAATATCAAAATGATCCCTAGCAGTTTTATTTGATGTTCAATTATTTTACATTAATCATTTTCGGATTCAGAGAGAAAAATTATATATGATGGCTATTTCACTTTTTTTTATAAAAGTACAGGTAGAGTCTAAAAAGCGGCCTGTCCAGTCCTCGTTGGATAACCCTGTACAACAATAACAGTTTACGTTACTTCGCGATGCAATTTTAGTAATCAACAAGCTTTTTAGTAGTGAATTTACACGCTTTTTCCGATACTATATATTTTTCCTCTCCAAATCAGTCAAAATTTTGTACTTACAATACCACAATAGCAACAAATCCTTTAAGCTGCATGGCATACCAACAATCATGTATAAAAAATATACACTAGATTTAATTTCTTAAATCCCTTCTTACGTATTTCCTACAATACAGATATTTTTGCGGAAAGCCGGAGATTAGAATAAAAAAGAATTTTGCTTTGATTTTTTTACATTTTATGTTTTCAACAAATATTCCGGACCTTTCTAAGAGACAACATATCTGGATTCTTTTTATATACATGTTTGCGAAAGGTTTCTAGCCACTTGGTATATTCAACCCAAAACTTAAAAGCCCAACATTACTAAAATATTGTTTTTAGATATGTGTTTTACATTATTGCGGCGAATTTATTTTTCAAAATTTTGAGATTTTCGCTGGACGGGAACACTTCGGTCTTGGTCCCTGGATGTAGACTCTTAATTCAGGCTTTTAAACCAGCTGATGGACCCAAAAAACTTTTTTAAAATATAAATGGCAAACTGGATATTGTTATTTTGTTACTACATGGTGTATATATTATAAAAAATAAAATATTTTTACATTGTTTTACAACTGTTCTGTTTGCAGTTGCATAATAATAAAATTAAAATAAATATTCTCTAACAGAAATGTGTTTGTTTTAATCCAAAATTATTTAGGGTTGCAAGGATTGCGGACAAGCATAAACCAACTCCCTGGAGAAACATTGCTTGTGTTGACCACTACGGTTTCCGCACTTGCCGTAAATTTAATGAACTGAAAGCACGTTTGCTGTAAAATATGCTTTAAACTGATTCACCTTTCCCCATTTAAAAAAGAGTTTTAGTTTGAACAATACTGTTATATAGTGTAAAACTTTTGTTTATGAACTTTTTATCATAGGGGATGTCGCTAAAACTCGGTGGCTTGATATTAATAGCGTTGGACTTTTACATGAAAATTAATATGTCAAAAGCCACGCGTACCTTTAAACGTTTTTTTAATTCTCGACATATTTTTTAACATACAACACAGCGTGCTTTTATTCGTTTAATAATAAATAGCAAGACTGTGAAGAAACTAGTAGCTGACTCTGAATAAAAATGGGTTTTCTTGTTTCACACAAACATTTTATGACAGAACCACTTAAAAGCAGCAGTTATCCATTTAGTGAAATTTGTTTTCACTTAAATAAGTGCACCAAGATCCAAAAAGAGCATTTTAAACTTAAGTTATAATTTTAATTCTATTTTTTAAATTTCATAAAAATATAAAAAAATAAACTTAAAATCACAAAAAGTTTACGTAATCATTTCTGAAGTATTAAACAATATTAAATATTAATAAATACTTTGTATTTTTACGTTCTTTTTTTGTGTTTTCGTCAACGGAAAGTTTTTTTTTATTATTATTATTTTTATTTATAGAGTTTATTATCCAAATATTTGATATTCCTTTGTCTAATAGTGGCTTTTTATGCAAACTCATACCGAACAGTTAGGAAAAACGTACAGAAAAACGCAATGGTTAGAAAAATAATGATTTATTTACAGGTGTGTAAAATGTAAGTATAAAAAAGTTAATAGCGGATTTGTAACGGTTGATTTAGGAAAACCTTCTTAATTTTGATGTTACTTCATTTAGATGTTAGAGAGCGTCAGAGCGTCAAAAATTGCGGAGTTGTCATAACATTAATAAACAAAAAAATCTGAGTAAATTAACTTTTTTATGTCTCACCAGGCAACTTTAGAGTGTCTCACTATACACCAAAGGCACTAAAGTGTAGGTTTTGTAGAAAATTAGGAGTTTTTTTTTTATTTCTGCTCTCTTTACCGGCTAAACAATGAAATTTTAAATATAAATGACGTGGCGTAATTTTACTTATTTAGATGACAGAACCTTATTGCCAACAAATTTTGTATAGGTATATTCAATACATCCTGTATACATATAAAGTGGTTTAAAACTTACTTTTAAAAATTAATAAAAGCAAGAAAACATTTTTGTACAGGGTTATCCAACGAGGACTTTTTTGACTCTACCTGTAATTTTATAAAATAAAAGTGAAATAGCCATCATATATATTTTTTTCCTCTGAATCCGAAAATGATTATTGTAAAATAATTGAACATCAAATGAAACGGCTAGGGGTCATTTTGATTTTTTTTTAATGGAATGCCATATTTTTTATGTGATTATCCGATTCCTCGTATATCTTTTGATCTAAAATTATATATTTTTAATTCAAAATGGTCTATTTTCTGCACATGTAATCAAAATAAAATTCGTCTGCCGTGTCATTAACACCTGAAATATTGATACAGATACCTGTTCAGTTGTTCACTCTTTAACGGTACTGTCATTCAGACAACTAAAAAAATAAAGTTTAAAAGGTGTTTGTATTTTGTATGAGAAAATGCTCGAGAAACGCAAAGAAGATTTTTCTAGAGTTTCCAGAGACGCATTTCAGTGGATACAATTCTAAGAATAAAGACTCTATTTGAAGAAACAAAAACAAACGTATTGCAATGTATAGACGGTCTTCTAATAAATATTTTATTTTTAAGCGTTATTTGTTCCTAATTCATGAAAAATATAAACAACTTTTAAACTTTATTTTTTTAGTTGTCTGAATGACACTACCGTTAAAGAGTGAACATGTATCCGTATCAATACTTCAGGTGTTAATGACACGGTAGACGAACATTTTTTCGATTTAAACGTGCAGAAAATGGACCATTTTGAATTAAAAAAATATAATTTTAGATCAAAAGATATAAGAACAACACCGATACGTCACGGTCTCATATGGCAAACCCGTATAAAACCGTGACGTATCGGTGTTGTTCTAACCGCGTCGATCTCTATAAGTGCCCTATTTTGCAAGGCAGATTTCTGGCGTCTCGTTCTTTTTTAACCTACAACAGCCTAGTTTTGGGTGGAGAGCAAAAGTAAATTTTGACAATTTATTTATTTGATTTTTAATGCAGTCGTACTCTTAGTAGTACACTAAGTACTTTTAATTTTAGGGTTTGATTTGGAATTAGCAGTATGTGTAAAATAATTTGTTTAAAAAAAACTTTTAACAAATATTATTTTAATTAAAAATGCGTTATATTTTTGACAAACAAAGACTTAAATATTGTCAATATATGTCACAGTAATCATCAGATCTGGCACTAATGATTGAATTTAACTTTAAGGGAAATGTACTTTGTTTACCAAATATTTCATTTTTGTTAGGCATGTATACTACGTATAGCTGTCAAACACCGTATAAATTTTCCGGTACCCAACGTTTTTGCAATGCGTGCTAAAATATAAATTAATAGTAGCAGTTAATTTTCTTGGATCCTGATCAAAACAAGTCAGTTGATTGACCCAAAAAAACTTTTTTTAAAATATAAATGGCAAACTGGATATTGTTATTTTATTATAAAAAATAAAATATTTTTACATTGTTTTACAGCTGTTCTGTTTGCACTTGCATCCTAGTAAAATTAAAATAAAAACTCTCTAACAGAAATGTGTTTGTTTTAATCCAAAATCATTTTGGGTTGCAAGGATTGCGGGCAAGCATATACCAACTCCCTGGAGAAACATTGCTTGTGCTGACCACTACAGTTTACGCACTTGCAGTAGGTACTCCTTAACCAAGGATGCAGGAACAAAATATTATAGTTTAGCAGCTTAGTAATCCATCATTAATTATTTTTTCTTATTTACTGGTTAAAGTTAGGAATGGACTTAACAATGGGTTAAATTTAAAAAAGGGTGAAAAACAAAAAAACTTGAGAACGTAGCACATTACAAGCCAACTGGATGACAATAAATAATTTAGTTCGGCATTTTCCTTAAAAAATTAAACATATACATATAAGAAAACAGAATATGAAAAAAATAGGTGTGACACTCAACTCAACAAAGTCATTTTATATATTTAAAAAAACATGCCCTACAATAGATAGCTCAAATGACCAATACTGCAAAACTCCTTTAAGTTTGTTTTTTTACCAGGTTCTTTAATATAACTCATGCTTATTACATTTTATTGATAAATTCAGTGATGGAATAGCTGCTTTGATTTTTGCTTATAATAAAATTAGAGGTTTTTTACTTTCAAAAGAACAAGCAAAACTTTTATAAAATAAACTTTTCTTCTTATTTTTTTACTCTACTACTCACAACATCTATACTTTATATTAAAAACGCAGTAACAAATATTGATTTTACATCCTAACTTTCTAAAATCTAATTGTGTCGAAATTTTTACTTGAACTTAACCTAAGTTGTTTTAACATACAGGTAGTATTACCTCTAGAGTAGACAAAATACTAAAAAATACGTCACACGTAGAGGAAGATAGAAAAGTTATACTCCTATTTTAGGAGTATATACCCCACCACAAAATATATAGGTACCTATATATTTTGTGACCCCGCTCGACATGCTGATTGGTCGGCTATTCTCCGCTGACTAATCAGGACGTAGAGCAAGACAAAAATGTTGTACTCTTATTCTTATTTCTCTCCTACGCACATTGTTTGCACGATCAAGTTGCAAGACTGCATCTAGCAGTATATACTCGAAGGTTGCGATGGATAAAATGAGTATAGCTTGATGCTAAATGGTAAATAATGTGCATTGCATTTTTCAACACGGGAGTAGTGTGAAAACGCTTCTGAGCTACTCCTAACTCTATAAATGCTTGACTAGAAACTCACTCTATAGGGCGTGTAAAAATTATTATATGTATCTGCGCTGGTCCTAAAATCAAGAACATCTTTTCATTGCAATAGAAAAATCTTAAATTAAATTGTACACCCTGGACTGCGTTTGGCCGAGAATTTTGAACAAGGCATTGGGACGTATCGGACATATACCTCAGCGGGTCTCTAAAGGCGGCGACTGACTGTAACTAAACCACAGACTAAACGTTGTAATGTAACATGTTACACATCGAACATTCACACAGTGAAGACAGAAAATTGCGCCGTTCGGGGCGAGCTGCTCGCCCTCGCCGCTGCTCCATCGGGTTCGTCGGTTTTTTCGCGAATCCCTTTGAAGTGTTCTGCGCTAGTCAATCAGTAAATCAGTTTGTCCGTTGCAAGCGTATGAAAAGTGGTGGTTTTTTCCTATTTTGTTATTTAAATAAAATTCACTTATTGAGGTGTTGCAATTTGCGAATCAGGATGCAGTGGGATCGTGATAAAACCCTGCTTTTTATTGAGAAATATATCATAATATTAAAATCGCCATGTTAACTTTTACTTCCACATCACAAAGTGAGGGGAAATATAGTATCGGTCAAAAAAAAAAAAACTAAATCGGCTTAAAATGTGCAAAAACGTGTAAAAAACTAATTTAAGCAAAAAAAAAACGGTCGGTCTGTCTTTCTGTCTGTTGGTTCGATAACTTTTGAAGGAATTAAACTATTAACTTCAAATTTTGTACACAGGTGGGTATCTATAAGAGAACCATTCAGATTGTTTTTGAGCCATATTCATTCAGGGGAAGGGTGAAATGGGGTTAATTAGCAAAATAGGTTTTTTTAAAAAAAATCGAGTAAAATGTCTGTATTGGTTTTTTTATACACAAAATTTGATTTTACAGTCTATATGACATTTTAACAATAAATTGTCGTGGGGGGGTAAAAAGAAGAGGGGTATAATTACAATTATATTTATATTATTAAAATATATATAATATATATATATATATATATATATATATATATATATATATATATATATATATATATATATATATATATATATATATATATTTTTAAATATATATATATATATATATATATATATATATATATATATATATATATATATATATATATATATATATATATATATATATATATATATATATATATATATATATATATATATATATATATATATATATATATATATATATATATATATATATATATATATATATATATATATATATATATATATATACACGTTTGGCGAGTTGAATCTTACGGATTGAATTTTAATGTATTAGACACTAATAGATAGAGAGTAGACAGAGAACGACTGCATAGGAAACCTCCCACTGATAGCGACGCCGATTCCCCGTACCGCTCGCAATGTGAATTTAATTTCGGCTGGCTCGCAGTGATGTTTAGCAAGCGCTTGGAGCCATAGGTCAGCCTCGAATCAAGTATTGGAATTTTACGCGCTCACGATAGATAAAAATGTATGTTGTTTTTTAACGTGCCCATAATCGCAAGTCAAAAAAACAATACCATTTAATGATATTAATCTTTTGTTTAACAGTGAAGACCATTTTTATTTTATTACTGTATCCGTCTTCGTACCAAAGGTGGAAATAAATTGTAAACATGATCGGCTAACCGTACTTAGGTATGCAGGAATTGCAACCGAACTTTGACCGGACTGATAAGCGCAACGACGACACGATAACCGCCCAGGGTGGAGGAAATTTGTTCTCTCTCTACTCCGTCTCCTTCTCTTACACATTGCGCGAAAATCATATTTGAAATTTTTCAAGCGCCGAACTTTATTTATTAATATATATATATATATATATATATATATATATATATATATATATATATATATATATATATATATATATATATATATATATATATATATATATATATATATATATAAACATTTAAACAAAACTGGTGGGAACGGGGAGGGCGAGAGGGTAAAAAGAAGAGGTGGTAGTGGTTGAAAATTGTAAACAAATCTAGTAATATGTCGTAAAAAAAAAGAAGGAAAAATGAAGTAGCACGTCTTTTTTTATTTTTTTTTTGTATACGGATTTTAAAACAGTGATGTGGAAGTAATAAGTCTGTTCATCGTTTTGTTGTCTGCTTCTGTACAAATTCGTTACCCAAACGCGTTTTTTTCCGTTTTTAAATAACAATAGCGTACTAGCAGAAATGCAAACGCCATCTCCATGTCTGACATTTTCGACGACACTGCGAAGACGAATGGTGGATCACTCGTGAACCGAGCATTCAAACGCGAATATTCGCTACGATGTGGTGATGAACTGAACGGGTTGCTGTAATGTAGTGCTCGCTTTGATTATAAGTGAGTCGCCGCGTTAACGGTTCTTTTTCAATACCGCCTGTTATAGCTTTGGTTCCTCCATTAACTTAAGAAATAATTAAGGTTAATTAAATTTTCGAAAAAAATGTATACATACATAGAAATACATAAAATTATTTGAATTCTTTTGTTAAAAAAAAAAATAATAATAAATAGCTGTAAGTAATAAAATTCTTGTAAAGAAATAGTTTTAGTTATATTTATTAAAATAACAGCAATTTTCTAGAAAATTAAGCAAATATTTTGGATATTCTAGTTGTAATACTACTTTGATTTATCAATACAATGTAATAAGCATGAGTTATATTAAAGAATCTATTTAAATACCAAATTTAAAGAAGTTCTGCAGTATTAGTCATTTGATCTATCTCTTTTTAACTGCTTGTTTTTAAAGAAAATTTATAATTTCTTTGGTAGATTGCCAAACCTATTTTTTCATATTCTGTGCAAGGTTATTATTTTTTGTTATAATGTTTAATTGGTTTTTAACGCAAAATCCCAAACCAAATTATTTATTTGACAAACAGTGTTTATCGTTAATAGTTTTTAAGATATTGACGCTTTACATTTAAAAAAATCGTTAATATCTGAAATTATACCTTTTCTTAATTATTTGCTGTTTAACCCCCAATTTTTACTTAAGATTTGTGTTCAGCAGAAAAAAATACTCCAGAAAATCTTATAACCACACCCACCACTTTTTTTGTAGGCCTGTGTAATCAATTAAACTTAATTTTATTTATATTTAAATTGTTTATCTGAAACCCTATTAGACGACATATCAATTAATAAATCTGAAGGCACCTTAGAAATCGAAAAGCCAGTTTTTAACTTCGGATTTATTAATTGATATGTGGTGTAATAGGGTTTCAGATAAAAAATTTAAATATAAATAAAATTAAGTTTAATTGATTACACAGGCCCACAAAAAAAGTGGTGTGTGTTGGGTGTGGGTATAGGATTTTCTTAAATATTTTTTTCCGCTGAACACAAATCTAAAGTAAAAATTGGGTGTCAAACAGCAAATAATCAAGAAAAGGCATAATTTCAGATATTAACGGTTTTTTAATGTAAAGCGTCATACTGTGTAACTGTGTAACTATTAACGATACACAAAACTTTATGGGACATAAAATATGTATTTTTATAAGGCCTTTAATTTAAGTAATATATTTTTTTCATGTAAATGCAATATTTTTCGAGTTATAAACAAATAATCGAATTTTTAGGATTTTTTTAAGGTATGCTTATAAAAAAATAAAAAATTTATATATTTTTTGTTTTTAAATGTTTATTGCAAATTTTAAGTATTTTGAAATTTAATTAAATAAAATAACTCCTTTTTTTTCAAAAATATTTGTTTTGAAGCCAGCTTTCCCTATTTCTTGGTTTAAAATTCTTAACTTATGCAGGGGGCGCTCCGGCTCCAATTGTTTATTAACAAAAAGGTATCTTTTATTTAAGGCTTGAAACGTAGGACTTACTATTATTTTTTTTATTTCGTTGATCTAAATTAGTAAAATATAAGTCTTATTAAAGCAAAAGACTGTTTGTAATACCTAAAATATTTATAAACAAAAAAGATATAGCCTACTAGATTGGGCTCTAAAATCAGTAAAACTCAATTATTGAGAATTAAAAAACCTATGTTTTGCAATGACAGAAATGTATTAAAAAATGTTTTTGCAATAATTATCAACATTTTAAAAAATGGCTACTTTAAACGATTTTTTGCATTTTTTCAAAAAAAAATGGACCTAATTAATTTTAGCGGGGCTCAATTTATATGTTTTATTTAATACCTAAAAAAAAAATTTAAACTTATTTCTCCACAATTAACAACGGCGCTTGCAGAAGCGAAAAACAAGTTTTTAGCACTTTTAACCCTCCAGCCCCCATACCTGCACACTTTTTTTGAGACTAAAACTAAATAGTCATATTTGGGTAATCACCTCTACAACTTCTAACACCTTTTAACCTGTTACAAATTAACGTCATAAACAGCCCTTGTTTTTACCTACAGACTGGGCTAATATGGCATTTGTAAAGTTGGTTGCCTAACACCGAAATGTACTTAAAAAAAATAAAAAAATTAGGGATTTTTTAAATTTAATTATAAAACGTTTGCAGCAAAAATATTGTATTTAACGCGCTCAGTAGATTCGCGCTTGAAATGGCCTTGATCAATATTCGACCTTATTAACACCCCTGTTTGTTAAATAGCTATAAAAACATAACAACATATATTTAAAAATTTAGTTTATTGCACGTTCATCTTTATTTTAAATTAAGTTATAGTCTAGACGAGCGATTGCACGCAAACGAAAATAAGGTCCCTGGAGAAACATTACTTGTGCTGACCACTACGGTTTCTGCACTTGTAGCAACTGTAATGAATGGCAAACACGTACTTTTAAATTACGATATATTCTATATAGGTTTTCTCAATGAAATTTGCGTGTTTTCATGTTACGTCGAGTTTATTTATAATTAAAGTGGGTCAGATAAATACGGATCCATAACACTTTTTTAGTATCTAAAAAGTTGGTATTAAGCTTCGTAAAAATGTAGCAGTGTTTTTGCATTTTAAATGAAAACTTGGTAACTTGGAAACCATTAGAGCTACAGTGTTGGTTAAATTAGGAAAGTTTTAGACAATTAAATCTGCTTTCAGATTTTATTTATCTTTATGGTTTTTGAGATAATTAAGAAAAACCAAAATGGTGCATTTTTAACTTTTGCCTGTAGCTCGCAAACTACCAATTTTATGGTTTTAAGATTACTACATTATTAGAACACTTTTTTAAAAAGAATTTAATTTAAGTAAAAATATCTATATTTGTTTTTAAGATATTTACCCAAACTTTGGATTTTCATACGGACGCCATATTGGATTTTTACATTTTTGAAAAGAGCTCTTCAAGAGCTTTTCATTGATGTATCACAAGTCTAGGTTTTCAGATTGCTTAAGCTCTAAAAACGATAATTTTTGTTTACTTGATAGTAGGCTTAGACTAGACTGCGTAATGGCCGCCCCGTTTCATAAAAAACAAATGATACGCATTCGGAGTGGCATCAACCTAACCATAGACATTTAAGATTCTTAGTGATGGACTCGTTACTCTATGGATCTTTTGTAAGAGCGAAATTCAAAACTTATACAAAAAAAGTGATGCTTTTTGCAAAAAGTAATACTTCCTAATATTACCTTAAACTAATAATAATTAAACACAACTGTAAAACAAAAATTTATCAGTAAACAAGAAAATAAAATCACAGGACATGTCTTCCGCCATTTTCCACACATTTCTCGCATTTTTCCAACACCTTGCGGGTTACTCGGCGTAACGTGTTTCGGTTGATGAAAGCAAACACATTCCGTACCCTGTGTTCTAGTTCCAGCCTAGTTTCGGGCGGAGAAAACTCGTACACCTCATTTTTTGCGTGTCCCCATAGGTAAAAATCAGGGGTGTGATGTCCGGTGATCTAGCTGGCCAAGCAGTTGGCTCATTATTAGAGATTATGTTGTTATTAAAGGTATTTCTAAGGACCTCCATCACCTTCCTGTTACTGTGCGCTGGACATCCGTCTTGCTGGAACCACAAATTATTCATTTAATTTGGCGAAAGTAAATTTCTAATGGCTGGTAAAATTTGTTCTTGCAGGAGTAGCAAATACCTATCTCCATTCGGAGTTTCGGTTGTCTAAAACAAAAAAATAAATGTTTTATCTAATTGTGAGGCTTAAATTAAAGGTGCATTTTAAATTACCTATGATGCCACACCAGACATTAAAGCCAAACCTTGTTAGTAGCCGTCTTTGTTCTAAATTATGTGGATTTTCTGTATCCCAGCAGTGATAATTGTGCCTATTAAAAATTTCACAATTTGTAAACCGGTTTCGTCTGTCCAGAGAACCTTGGATTGGAAATTGGGTATCTGTTGACATTTAGTAGTAAACCATTGACTAAAGGTGATTCGTCTATTGAAATCATTTTCCTGAAGACCCTGGACAATACGTGGTTTGTATGGATGAAAACGGTGTTTTTTTTAAAGACCGATGCACAGATAACTTAGAATTGTTGCCTGTTCTTCCACTTTTCTAAGCGATGTTGTGGGATCATCTCTAACGTTTTCCATTATAATGGCCTCTCTTGCTTTATTATTTTTTGTATAAGTTTTGAGATTCGGTTTCACAAAAGATCCATAGGCTAACAAGTTCGTAACTAAGAATCTAAAATGTCTTTGGTTAGGTTGTTGCCGCTCCGGAAATTGTTCTTCGTATGCAAGTGCTGCAGCTCCTGTATTTCTGTTAGGTTTAAAATAAATTTCTAACATATTCACCTTATCATCATTGAAATAATTAAGAGCCATTATTGTAAATACTTAAAATAATCAAAACTTGAATTTTGTTGAAGGTGTTTCTAAACGAGAAATAAGATGCACGCTAATTTTGACATTTACATTATTGAAATATAAGATGCTTATCATTTGTTTTTTTATGAAACGGGGCGGCCATTACGCAGTCTAGTCTAAGCCTACTATCAAATAAACAAAAATTATCGTTTTTAGAGCTTAAGCAATCTGAAAACCTAGACTTGTAATACATCAATGAAAAGCTCTTGTAGGGCATTTTTAAAAAATGTTAAAATCCAATTTGGGGTCCGTATGAAAATCCAAAAACAAATAAAGTTATAAAAATATTTTTACTTAAATTAAATTCTTCTTAGAAAATTGTTCTAATAAACCTAAAATTGGTAGTTTGCGAGCTACAGGCAAAAGTTAAAAATGCATCCTTTTGGTTTTTCTTAATTATCTTGAAAACCATAAAAGATAAATAAAATTTGGAAGCAGATTTAATTTGCAATTAAATTGTCTAAAACTTTCTAATTTAATCAACACTGTAGCTCTAATGGTTACCGAGTTACCAATACATGTAGGCCCAATTTGGGACACACTGTATTATTAATGCAAATATCTCCCTAAGTGCAATGAGTTCTTGATTTTATATTGTTTAATCACACAAATGTTATTTCTGGATCCTTAATTTCAGGAGAAAGGGTTCGAAAGTAACGACGATTATATTTTTTAGTATTCAAGTTCTAAATGGAGTATTTTGGCGGGTATTATTCTTACGGGATGCGCGATTTCATTTTTGAGCGATATCATTTTTGACAGATATCGTTTCTGACATAAGCAATTTTTCATAATTTTTGACCGATAGTATTTTGGCCAATGTCATTGTTTTGAAGTATTGTAATATGGCCATGTATTTCTTTGTTAACTTGTTAATGTCCGACTGGTATATTATTTGACAAATAATAATAATATGTCAGTTAAATACGAAATATTACCATAGGACGTTATTAAAAAAATAACGCCCTAGGCCCTACAAATTTACCAATAAATAAACAATAAATAATCTTCATTTAAGCATCTATTACGAAAGTACAAACATACTTATACAATATACTTATCATAATAAAAATTATTTTTTAAAGTAAAACGTACAATTTTCAAACTGACCGGAAAATTCCACATTTCCTTACCCCACCGCAGTTGCTGTGTTACTTGAAGTAATACTTTTCCCAACTACAAGGGAAGCAGTAGCCAATTTGGAGCTTTCACTATCATCCACGTACCCTCGTGCTACCGAAGAACTCTTCCAGCCTCCTAAGCTCATTAAGCTCTCGGAACTACCTCCCGCATCAGAATGAATTGTTGCCGCTGTACGTCTTAAACAATGACCTGTGTACGCCTTAACATCAGGTAAACCCAAATATGTAGCAATCTTAAAGGGTATATTTCCAAATGCATTTTTACCTATAGGCTGCACAGTACATCGTTCATCACGATAGCACAAAAAAACCTATCAATAGGTGCACTTTTAGGTCGCAAAGACCCATAGTCCCGAATTAACTTTGTTGCGCACATTTCACTGTCATCAATAACCAAAAAGCTTCTTGCTGGCCCATTTTTACTTTGTGGAATGTCAATAAATATATGCTGACCCATATCACGCACATCGGAAAACTTCATTTTCACAAGCTCGTCTCTTCTACAAGCTCCGAATAAACCTATCAGTAATGCAACTTTATCTGCCAAATATTTTTTAGTCGGCGCTACTTTCAAAAAAGTTATAGCTTGTTCGCCAGTCAGAACCTTCGACTTTTTAGGCTGATAATTTCTCCCAAGTTGCTTTAGGAACTGTTGCAGAGAAATCAAATTTTCATTACTTTTTATCTTCTTATGAACTATTAATTCTTTAGGTAACATTGAAAACTTTGTCCAAAGGGAATTTGGAGAAAATGACTCTGACAAATCTTAAAAATAAGCCATCAAAACGGTTTCGTCCACACGGACCACGCAGTGTTCCATCAGTCAGCCTTAAAATGGAAATATTCTTTCTCGTAAATCCGCCTAGTTTTTCCTGGCACAAGCACATGCTCAGCTTTAGCAGCTTTCACTAAAATATCTTGGGGGAGATGGGTATTTTCCACTACTTCGGACATTTTTATGCCTTAATCGCAAAATTATTTTTTATGTGCTGTCTTATTGACAAATAACTTATAACCATGGTTATCACAATTACGTTTCGACAATTTTTTCAGGTAAATGCTAGTACTTCATTCAATTTTTTTTATATAAAGAATATTTAGTCGGACATTAAACGTTGAAGGCACCACGGGTATTAAGGATAATAACGCTTTCACGCCAACACTTCATCGACCTCAAGCATTATTATCCTTATAATACCCTTAATACCTTAATAACTATAATTATTTGTTTAAAAACTTAAGGCAGTAGGAATTAAAGCAACTTAACTGAAATATGCTATTTTTGCCAAAACACATTTTAACGTTTTTATGCAGTTCCAAGCGGTTGTAAAATGGTTTAATAGAGTTAATATTACTTGTTCGGATAGTAAGAGCTCCAAGCAGAAAAAAAGTTATTACTTTATAATGCCCAAAAAGGTGCCACCTAACCTATTTTATAAAAAATGTTTACAAAAAAACAAATATTTAATTAAGCTTATTTAAGAAATAATGTGAGTTCAACAAATTTTAAAGTTCTTTTTCAAAACTTCCCTGGCTATCACACAAAACATATACACTTTTATTCAAAATTTTGTAAATGAAATCCAACAAAAAACCCAAATATGAAAGATGGCCAAATTTTTGCTTTCTTAAGTTAATTTTATCTAGAAAAAAATAAAGCTGTGAAACAAGGCCAAATTTAGGTTTTTATAGTTTATTTTGATTTCAGAATATCAAATTAAAGAAAATTATTTGGCTTTTCAGAATAAAGATATTTATATATTATTTTAAAAAATTATATTTTTTTAGAGATTATTATGGAAAACTAGTTGTCTCGCATAATAGTAACAAAACATGAAAGACATAAAAAGTTTAATTCTTTATAAAATTGAATTGTTTTAATTACTATAATAAAATAATTATTTTTATGAAATTATATAAAAATGGAAAATATATTACATGAAAACATTGCAACGCGTTATAAGTATATATGTTATTTCAAATTTATCACGAATTAAGTACATAAATTATTTGATTATATTACTTAAAACAGATAAGAAACTAAAAAATTGTGTTTTATTAACTGACATTGACTTCTGACATGACTTAAAAAAATAATTACTGGTAAAGGTACACGTGTAGGTACCTTTAATATTTAAAAAATATGTTTAAAAAAATAAATAAAACTTTTAACCATATAAAAACCTGTCTATATGGCTAAAAGTTTTATTTATTTTTTTAAACATATTTTTTAAATATTAAAGGTACCTACACGTGTACCTTTACCAGTAATTATTTTTTTAAAGTCATGTCAGAAGTCAATGTCAGTTAATAAAACACAATTTTTAGTTTCTTATCTGTTTTAAGTAATATAATCAAATAATTTATGTGCTACACCCGTCCGTCGATAACCAATAAGTTTGAAATAACATATATATCTTATAACGCGTTGCCAATGTTTTCATGTAAGTATATTTTCCATTTTTATATAATTTCATAAAAATAATTATTTTATTATAGTACTTAAAACAATTCAATTTTATAAAGAATTAAACCTTTTTATGTCTTTTCATGTTTTTTGTTACTATTATTGCGAGAGCAGACTAGCTCTCCATAATAATCTCTAAAAAAAAGTATAATTTTTTAAAATAATATATAAATATCTTTATTCTGGAGAAAAGCCAAATAATTTTTCTTTTAAGGCCACATTTATTTAAAACAAGAAATAAAGTAAAATTGATTTAAAAATTCAACACTGTAAATTGTAAACTTAATTTGATTTAAATTAAACTAAATATATGTAAAAAACAAGATATTTCTTAAAGTTTTAGGACCTTAAAATATTTAAAAATAACATATAATTTAATATATTTGCCTATCTCAAATGTAAAAGATAAGAGCAATTATTAAAATATTACACAAAATATCAAACCTTACCTATATTTACATGAATTTAACTCTAATAAATGAAAAGCATTGTGATATTAATACAAAATTTAAGTCTACCATAAATAACTAAAGTTACTTTGTAAGATCGTATTTTATAGTTCTGACGCTTAGAAATCCAAAACCGTTATGGTAACTCGGAAAATAAGGGGCTTTTAAATTTAGGTTAATACCGGTGGGAAAACCTTTGCATGGAAATTTTAATGATTTGTCTTACCTGTGATAAGGATGGTTTCATCATCATCTAAGTAATCCAATAGCTAAACTTAAATATAAAATTAAATTTGGAATAAAATGTATGGGTTTAAGTCTGTTTAAAACGTTGTACTCTTAACAATTTAAGTTATTTACAGAACCTAAAAAGTTTAATATACACCGGGTGGTGCATCGCCAGACTGGCCATAGGAAATTCCATGTAAATTTTGATACATTGAAATATTGGCTCCCCTATTAAATTTACAACAAAATTGTATTGCACTATTTTGAAGACGTTGATAAGATTAGCTCACATTCTAAACTTTGTTTTTTTTCTGATAAGGCAATTAAAAGTTATTTAAGAAAAACCATTTGTAAAATTGCTGCATACCTGCTACATACCTTAATGAATCCACCAGTAATAAATAAAATGTCTTGACAACTTTTTAATTCACGTTTTACTTTGTATTAGTTATTTTATCATGTTTTACAGTATTGAAGAGAAAATAATGGTTGTAATCATTTAATAAATACAAGTAATTACATTGAACTACATAATGAGATTTTTACATAATTGAACACTTTTTAGGAAGGTGAAAAACACACTTAAAAACTCTCTAAAAATACATTTTAACACAACACATTGAAACTAAAAGCTAATGTTTTTTAATTAGATGCTCAATCAGACCTCCGTTTACTGCTAGGCAATATACTAAACGGTTATAAAATTCAGTTCTTACATTATGAAGTTGAAATGCCGATAGTCGATCGCACGCCGCTGAAATTGAAATTTTAATTCTTCTAAATTTTGATAACACAAATTTGTATAAACAACATTTTTGATATGACCCCAAAGGAAAAAGTCGTTTGACGAAAGATCAGGGGACCTAGCTAGTCCTATAGTGCGTCCATTAAAAACATTTTGAACATATTCCCTTACTTCTCGTGAATTGTGTGCAGGACAACCATCCATTTGAAACTTCTTCCAATAATTTTTTTGGTCTAATTATAAAAACTACAAAAAAATTGAGTTTTCGCCATTCATTAGCATCGATTGTAGTTTTTGAGTAAATGTTGCACTTTTTTGTGCCCCAATTATTTTTCGTAATATGTGATATTTTGTGTACTCGCATCAAGTAAAAAAAAACGTTTTTGTTACTACAAAAAACTACAAACGATTAAGCATTTATCTCACTAGTTGCAACTACGTTATTTGCAATTATTACTGCCCAGAAATATATTTATAATTTTTTTGGTCTAGTTATTAAAACTACACAAAAAATGAGTTTACTACATTCATTAGAATCGTTGGCAGTTTTTGAGTACATGTCGCAGTTTTTTGTACCTCTATTATTTTTCGTAATATGCAATATTTTGTGTACTCGCATCAAGTAAAAACTTTTTTTTTGTTTCTACAGAAAACTACAAACGATTGATAATTCATCTCACTAGTAGCAACTACATTCTTTGCAATAATTACTGCTCAGAAATGTATTTATAATTTTTTCGGTCTAATTAATGAAATTACACAAAATTAAGTTTACTACATTCATAAGCAACGTTTGTAGTTTTTGAGTACATGTTGCACTTTTTTTACCTCCATTATTTTTTGTAATATGCGATATTTTGTGTACTCGCATCAAGTTAAAAAAATTTTTCGTTATTACAAAAAACTACAAACGATTGGGCATTTATCTTACCAGCAGCAACTACATTCTTTGCAATAATTACTTCTCAGAAATGTATTTATAATTTTTTCGGTCTAAGTAATAAATCTACAAAAAATTAAGTTTACTACATTCATAAGCAACGTTTGTAGTTTTTGAGTACATGTTGCACTTTTTTGTACCTCCATTATTGTTCATAATATGCTATATTTTGTGTACTCGCATCAAGTTAAAAAAAAATTTGTTACTACAAAAAACTACAAACGTATTGGCATTAATCTCACTAGTAGCAATTACATTATTTGCAATATTTACTGCTCAGAAATGTATTTATAATTTTTTTGGTCTAATTAGTAAAACTACAAAAAAATTGAGTTTACTACATTCATTAGCATCGTTTGTAGTTTTTGAGTACATGTGGCACTTTTTTGTACCCCCATTATTTTTTGTGAAATGCGATATTCTGTGTACTCGCAGCAAGTAAAACAAATTATTACTACAAAAAAAACTACACACAATTAAGCATTCATCTCACTAGTAGCAATGACATTATTTACAATAATTACTGCGTAGAAATGTGTTTATAGTTTTTTTGATCTAATTATTAAAACTACAAAAAAAAATAAGTTTACTACATTTATAAGCATCGTTTGTAGTTTAAAATAAAAAAAACACAGATATGTTTTAAAGCGGGTTCCAGCGTGATGAGGCTCGTCATCAGCGGGGGAATGTCATGGTAAAAATTAAGAAAAAAAACTTGAGAAGTGCACACGATATTTTTAAAGCGGGTTCCAGCGTGATGGAGCTCTGATGACGGGGCTCATAATTAAATGTGATACATCCTACCAGCGATTGTCTATAAATTCGTCAAAGGTTAGCTTAAAAGGTGTACTTTGACATAACGGTAATAAATATCCTTCCGTGCTGATCGCTCATGCTACTGAAATAAAAGAATTTTATAAAAGTATAAGGACATTGGTTAAACATATTTAATTTAAATAATACTTCTTGAAAACATCTGTAGAATTAAAATTAATTGCTATTTTGCTAGGTCACCAGCTAGATATACGAAATTTTACTGTTTGATCTGTGAGTGGGATACTCTTGACAAGAAAAATCACTATGTTAAAATAGACTGGCCTAAGCGAGACGCCCTTATACCAGGTCAAAGAAATGTTTTTTACCTTCTTTTAGTAAATATACAAAGTTGTATTGCCACCTCCCTTACATATTATACTCGGACTTATAAAGAAATTTATTAAAGCTATGGAGCCGAAAACTAAAAAGAGTTGACCAACAGCCTCTTAAGAGCTTATACTCATTATACTTACATTTGATTGTTTTGCAATAAAGATATTACATTTTTTGTTTTAACATGTTTTTTATAAAAATTAATTTTCAAATTACACAGCCCCACAAAAAAGTTCTGTACATTGAACAAGACTACTATATCCTTATGTTTTCGAGGTCGCTGAATCCGAATCCGTAGTCAGTTTGACCCCATCAGGTCGTCGTTAAGGTCATTTCAAGGTCAAATGATCAGAAAAACACTTGAATGAAAATGATATTCCTTTATGTTTTCGAGGTCGCTGAATTAAAATCCGAGGTCTGTTTAACTCTACAAGGTCAAGGTCAAGGTCGTTTCAAGGCCAAATTTTTCAAAAAATAGTAAGTGAGAACAAATGATATATCTATATGTT
Source organism: Listronotus oregonensis (assembly GCA_019359885.1). Taxonomy (NCBI): domain Eukaryota; kingdom Metazoa; phylum Arthropoda; class Insecta; order Coleoptera; family Curculionidae; genus Listronotus; species Listronotus oregonensis. The sequence continues at coordinate 18,074 of JAHBCN010001744.1, read as the reverse complement.
TTTATGGTTGATGAATTCAAATCTGAGTTCTGTTTGACCATACAGGGTTAAGGTCAAGGTCCATTCAAGATCAAACTTTTTCCGTAAAAAATCAATGGTTTCGTTGCTTGTGTGGCAGGTAGCGCATCTTGTTAAAAGCAAACGTTGTCCAGAATTGGATGGTATTGATCTGGACAACGTTGACTTTCAACAAGACGGTGCTACGTGCCACACAAGCAACGAAACCATTGATTTTTTACGGGAAAAGTTTCCCGACCCTGTTATCTCTCGAAGAGGTGATCACAATTGGCCACCAAGATCTTGTGATTAAACACCTTGCAACTTCTTCCTTTGGGGCCACGTGAAGAAAAGGTCTACGCCAACAGCCCACCGTCGAGACCTCAAAGATGGAATACGTGAGGCTATCGAGGACATAGGGTAGCCACTTTGCGATTTGGTTATGGAAAATTTCATGAAAAGAATATGGTCCTGTAGGCGTGCTCGTGGTGGTCATTTGGCTGATGTTATTTTCTTTTATTAACGGGATATCTTCCTCTTTATAATGTAATAAATATCCGATCATTTATCTTAAAAAATGGCATTTTTCTTTAAATATCAAAATAACACCTCTTATTGGAAAACCCTTTATATCTATATGTAAAAAGTGTAACTTTATACTTATTAAGCATCCTAGTTTCTGAAAGTCGTTTATCATTTGAGCAACTAAATTCATATATGAGGTCTGTTTGGCCCTACAGACTAAAGGTCAATATCGTTTCAGGTTCAAATATACAAGAAAATTTAAGTAGAATTAAATAGTAGGTGTATTGATAGGTTTTTAAAAATGGATTGATTTGACTGTAAATTTAAATCCAAGGTCTTTTTAATAAAGCTTTGCAATAAAGATGCAATTCAGGAGTATTTGTTCTTGAATTTTAAATTTTTTGGTTTTTACCTTGGATTTGAATTCAGCGACCTCAAAACATACAGATGTATCATTTGTTTTTACTTTGTATTATTTTTTTAATTTGACCTTAAAATAACCTTGACCTTGACTTTTTATGGTCGAACAGACCTCAGATTTAAATTCAGCAACCTTAAATATACAGATATATCATTTGTTGTTCAAGTGTATTTCTGTAAATTTGACCTTCAAATGACCTTAACGACAACTTGATGGGGTCAAACTGTCCCCGGATTCGGATTCAGCGACCTCGAAAACATAAGGATATAGTGGTCTTGTCCAATGTACAGAATTTTTTTTTTGTGGGGCTGTGTTATCATTGTTAAGAGCGCCAATATCAAGTTTATAAATGAAACAATAAAGTTTAATAAACTATTTGCCAACAGCAATTTTATAATACCAGGGCTGGTTTTTTAAAATTTTAATAATTTCTATTTAAATTATTATGGTAACAGACCGGAAATTAGTTTGATTTATGGTGGCTTTTTTGGGATTTTTTTTTCTGTTTCGGGTGATCTGAAAGTTCGAAGTTGAAGCGGTTTCATTGTATAAAGCTTTCTTTGGCATGTACCCGATAAGAACTTTTTAATGCTTTTTAATAATTTAAAGATTTTGCCGAGTGTACCCATAAGGTTCAACATCAAAATATTATTTTCCTAAAAATTAATTTAGTTTTGCTAAGATCACCTTCTTTGACTAGGGCTTATACCGTTTTCATTCATAGATAAATGAATCTTTGGAGATTCTATGTAGAGGATTTCCCACAAGTATTAGCACAGATTTAAAGGACCATTATTTAAGCATTTGAAATTTTAGGGTATTAAATTGTCAAGCAATGAAACAATGAAGTAGGGATAAACCCAAAAGTTAAGTTAATTAGAAAATTAGTTCTACTACCTAACTTTTGGTAAAAAAAAAACATAATAATAAAATATATATTTGTAATAAAAGGAGTTGTATTACAATAACTTTTTACACAAAATGTTTACTAAGGTATTTTTGGTAACAGGAATTATATTAGGTTTCAAATCTAAACCAATAAATTATTTTATTAAAAAAGTATTTTGCAATAAAGTCTTCATGTTGTTTGTTCAACAATTTATTAATAAGGTATTTTCATAAAAATTTAAAAATAATTGTAAAAATAACAATAATAATAATTAAAGAGATATTTAGAAATTTGAAGAGAACAAGTTTAAAAGGATTTTAATAGTATGTTACCGAACCAAAAAAGAATATTCAAAAAAGGCAGATAGCTTTTTTTTGTGACAATAAGAAAAGAGGGAGAAACCCCAGATAATTTAAATGTCAATTAATTATAGCAAAATAAATGATACTAGTATATTTTGTAGTACCAATTGTTAACCTAAAAAATCATATTGACCCATAAAAACAACCTTTTCATCTAAATAATAAATAATTTTAAAAACAGGAAAATATCTGTTATAAATTTGTGTTAAAATAACAAAAATATTTTTTTTAGCTGCTTTTAGTCCCTTGTTAGGAATAAGGGCATTCTAACAGAAATTGTGTTGCGAATAAGATGTAGTTTTCTGGAGAATGTTCTGTAATATCTGTTGTTTTACCTGTTTGTAAAAAATAACTTATTTTGGTAAGATCTTTATACACTAACTTCAACTAAAGAAAAAAATATTTTTCTTTAGATAACCTGGAGAATAGTTATAAATATTGGCCTTGCTGCAGAAACCCATCTGACAACATGACAGCTAATTTACCATAGACATAAGTGCGTTAACATTTTTTTTCCATTTTTTATAAAATATAAAAAGTTTATTTTAACTAGTAAAATTCTTAAATAAAACTTAAAAACTGCTCTTAAGTAATCTAAAAATAGCTACACAAACAATGCCGACGCGACGCGACGGTATGGCTGTAAGACCTAGTGATGAGCGAGACCGGTCTTGGTCTTGCGGTCTTGGTCTTGGTCTTGCAGCAAGACCAAGACCAAGACCAAGACCAAGACCGCCTTTTCGCTTGCAAGACCAAGACCAAGACCGGGGTATGCAAGGCCAAGACCAAGACCGAGGTGTGCAAGACTACGCAAGACCAAGACCGACCTACAAGACTCTTGCACTTCTGCAACTTTTTTTTGATATAGTAATATTTTATTGTTATAATTAATAAACAGACTTATTCCAAAGAGACATGACAAAAACTGTGTCAAGAACTGCCAAAAGAGGCGATTATTTAATAAGTAAAAGTTTATTAAATAAAATAATAATTAATCGTTTACGACAGGAAAAACTAGGGGTACAAAAGTTATAGAAGCTGAAAATTACTTTCATTTTTTATGATTTTTTTTTAATTCGCTATCAAGTGATGCCACTTACAGAGTGGATTAAAAATCTCCAAAATACAGAAACACATTATTTTTGTTTCACACTGTAAGAAGTAGCACCATTAAATTGCTTCTTAAATTAAGATAATGTGAAAGTAATGGATTAATAAAAAATATATTTGCCATGTAATAAAGCAATACTTTTTATATAAATGGATTGTAAAAATCACTCCGGCTTAGACGGAAAAGTCAAAACAGAAAATAATATTTAAAAACCATCTACGTCGACATGGTTTCTATATATAACAACAATTGTTAGCATAATATACAGGGTGGCAATTTTTTCTAAATTGATTTTTTGCCATAAATTTTTTATTTTCGGGAAAAAGCTAAAAATAAGAGAGTTTTTTATATATATATATATATATATATATATATATATATATATATATATATATATATATATATATATATATATATATATATATATAATATATATATATATATATATATATATATATATATATATATATATATATATACAGGTTTAAATCGGAATGGGGCCCCCATTTTTGCTTTAAATATTAAATTTAAAAAATGTTTTATACAAAATTATTTTGATTTTGCTGCTCTATATTTTTTAAAAAACGTTATGTATACAGGGTTATCAAAAAACCCGTACAAGGACAAAGTTAATTTTTTTTAAAGTCCCCATATTTTTTGTTACATTTTTTTTTTAAAAAATTCTGATATTTTTTATCTGGCATATTATATCCCTATTTCAATTTTTTACGAGATATTCTCATTTGAATACAAATTTGAATGAAAAAATCCCTATCTGTTAATGTTGTTTTTCGTTTCTATGGTTTTGGGTTTTTGAGGTGACAATACAACCATAGTAATAATTAATAAATAATTATTTACCTTTAGAGTAGAAGTAGGTAAAAACCCTTTAAAAAAGAAAAAAAGATAAAAACAATTTTACAGATTAATAAAACTGTCATTATAACATTTTTATTAATCTCTATAGCAAATATGGTTATTATGAACTCTCAAAAACCGCTGAAACCGAAACGTTAAACAACATTTAAAGATGAGCGGATTTTTTTTTCTAAATTTGTATTTAAATGGGAAAATTCGAAACGGTTGAATATATATCTTAATAAAAAAATCTAGAATTTTAAGCAGAAAACAAAAAATTTACAAAAATATAAGTCAATTAAAAAAATGTTTATTCTTGTACGGACTATTTGATTCATCCTGTATACATAACGTTGTTTCAAATATGGGAAAAAAAAATTTTTTTATAAAAAAAATTTTTTAACAAATTTTAAAAAAAAACGGGGGGCTCCCCAAAAAATATTATTATATATATATATATATATATATATTAGGGGGGGGCCGATCTCATATGGGTTTTTTTTATTTAATATTTTTTAATCCAATAGGGGAAAAGCTGTATTGCATTAAAACAAAAAAAAACGTGTAATTTATTTTTCCTATTTTTAAAATTTTTTTGCCCTCTACAAGGGTTTTATTTTTATTAATTACATTTGCTGGATTTTTTTTATCCCCCCAACATTTGTAAACTGGGTTGAATTTTCTCAGTCCTATCAAATTAAACTGATCGCAAATTCATAACGTGGAAGTTTAATGGATTTCTTAACATAGGTAAGGGGTGATGAAGGTGAAATAGCGTTTGAGAGATCTTCCATAACTACTTTTAAACTAGATCCTTTTTTTAACTTTAGTGCAAAGGTCGATGATTTGTCAATAAACGATTTGGGAAAATTTTTAATTTTTATTTTTCCCTTTTTGTTTTCTATTTTTAATTTAAAAATTCTTTCCTTTACCCCTCAACAGGTCCAAGGAATTTTTTTTAGCCTTTATCTATCAAAAAGGTTTTTCTTTATGGGACTTTGGATTTTTACGAAAAAAGAAAATTGGTAGGCATGGGAAAAAAACATCAAACAGTTTTTTTTTCCTTTGGCCAAAAAAATATACTTTTAGTTCATTTTTTTTTTTGTCTAATTTTGAAACGTGAACGATTGTAAATTTATATTTTCGCAGTAACTGTCTGTTCGCTCAGATGAAACTGTTGGAATTGACGCGTATTCCATTTTTTCCTGTATTTTTATAACAACACTTTTTTAAATATCTGAAAACTTTTTTTTTCCTGAATATTTTACTTTCAGTTCATATCTGACAAACAAATAATTTTTTAACACATCCTTAATAGTAAAAATTTTGGGGTGTTTACTTGGATGTCCCAAATGGGAATTCCATTTTTTTCTACTGAATATAGTTTTTTTCCATTCTTTTTAACAAAACGCCGAAAAAAATATTAATAATTAAAAGATTGATTTTTTTTAACTTAAACCCCCAAGTCGCGTCGGTCGGCCCGGCCCCAAAAATTTTGCGATAAATTTGACGGGTTTTTGGTTGGTTCTAAGATATCATAATATTTTTAAGTATATATATAATAATAAATTACATATTAGGTTTATAATAATTATAAAAATGTTTATAATAATAATAATTATTATTCTTTTATATACAATAAAGGGAAAAATATGATTTTTTTGTTTTTTTAATAGTGTTGTGAGGGCCAAGATGACCTTCAATCTAATTGTTTTTTTTTTAAATTAGGAAATTAAAAAAAAAAAAATTTTTTGGGGGATTGCTTTTGAAAATTCCATTTTTTTAATTTTGGCCCCCCTTTTTAAAATATATATATATATATATATATATATATATATATATATATATATATATATATATATATATATATAAATTTTTTAAAAAATTTTTTTTAATCAAAAAATTTTTGTATAAAAAAATTTTTCCAATTTGAATATTTTAAAACAATAAAGGGGGGGGCCCACTTCAAAAAAAATTTTTTTTTTTTAAAAAAAAAAAAAAAAAAATATATATATATATATATATATATATATATATATATATATATATATATATATATATATATATATATATATATATATATATATATATATATATATATATATATATATATATATATATATATAAAATATATATATATATAAAATATATATATAAAAAAAAAAACAGGGTGTCCCAAAAAGGGGAAACCCCGAATCTAATAGAAAACCTAAACATATTATGACAATTTCCCAAAATTTTTTTTTCCTATGACCCACCCTACGGAGATACAGGTGCATAACGGATGCCCCTGGAAATCTTTTTTTGTTTAAATAATTTTTTAAAATGCTAGGCGTAATTTAATTTTTTTTTAATATGATGTTTACTAGATAAGTTTTTTTTAAAATAAACCCAATAAATTATATTTGGCTTTTTTGGGGTTTTCCGGGGGGTGGACTACTCTGACACAATAATAGAAATTTTTTTTTAAAAACCCCCGTATGATAAAAATCGACAATATTTTTTTTTAATAGCTTTTTTTTTAAAAAAAAAAAAAAAGGGATTTTTTTTTTTACATCGATAAAATCAACTGTTTACGAGAAATAAAATATCGTAGTTGGTTTTTTTTTCATTATTCAGGGTGTTTTTTTAATTTCCCCTCAATTTTTAAAGGGAAAAAAAATTTTTGGGTCCATTTTTAGAAGAAAACTTCATGTGAACGTATGTCCTAAAACGTCTTAACTTTTCAGATACAGGGTGGTAAAATTTTCAAAAAAAAAAACATTTATTATTAATATCTGTAATACCACTTTAAATATTTTAATGAAATTTAACATGTACTTTTTTCCAAAGAGTTTTTAGTGAAACACTTTTTTTTTTAAATTTTCCCCCAGGGGCCCTTGTACAGAATTTGACCTGCCTTTTTTTTGAAAAAATTAAAAAAAAAGTTTACCCCAAAAAAAAGCTTCTTGATACATCGTACATTATCCCAAAATTTTTTATTAAAATATCTAAAGTAGTATAACAAAAAAATAATAAATAATTTATTTTTGAAAATTTTACCACCCTGTATCTAAAAAATTAAGACGTTTAGGACATATGTTCACATGAAGTTTTTTTTTTTAAAAGGACCCAAGAATTGGTTCCCAAATATTGAGGTACAATTAGAAAACACCCTGTATAATGAAAAAAAAAAATTTCCAGCAATGATTTTTTTTTTCTTTTTTAAAAAGTTGATTTTATCGATGTCAAAAAAAAAATCCCTTTTTTTTGTTTTGGGGGTTAAAAACTACCCCAAAAAAAATATTGTCGAGCCTTTATTACAGGGTACAAAAAAAATTTCTATTATTTTTCAGAGCTGGGGCCCTGGCAAACTAAATAAGCAAAATATGATTTATTGGGTTTATTTTAAGAAATATTTTAAAAGTACCCCAAAAATTAAAAAAAAATTACGCCTAGTATTTTAAAAAAATTTTTTTAAAAAAAAACGTTTTCCCCGGGGCATCCGTTATGCCCCCCAAACTTCGTTTTGGGGCGATCAGGGGAAAAAAAAAATTTTGGGAAAAAGTCATAATATTTTAAAGGGGTTTTTTTTTAGATTCCAAAATGCCCACATATTCTGGGACACCCTGTATATATTTATATACATATATATATATATATATATATATATATATATATATATATATATATATATATATATATATATATATATATATATATATATATATATATATATATATATATATATATATATATATATATATATATATACACGTTCGGCGCTTGAAAAAATTTCGAATAATAATATGATTTTTGCGCAATGTGTAAGAGAAGGAGATGGAGTAGAGCGAGAACAAATTTCGCTCCTGCCCTGGGCGGTTATCGTGTCGTCGTTGCGCTTATCAGTCCGGTCAAAGTTCGGTTGCGATTCCTCGCATGCCTAAGTACGTGTTAGCCGATCATGTTTTACAATTTATTTCCACCTTTGGTACGAAGACGGATACAGTAATAAAATAAATATTCACTGTTGAACAAAAGATTAAAATCATTAAATGGTACTGTCATTGCGGATAGTGCAGAAGAAGTTGTCGGCCGTTTTATATTTTGCATATCCTGATGAGCAAGCCCCTCCTACTGCTAAAACAATTTATAATATCTGGCATAAGTTTGAGCAGTCCCGGGATGTCCCAACCAAATCGGTGTGCAAAATGTTCTAATTGGCGATCAAGACCTCGTCAGACACCTGACGCTAGGATTGAAAAGGAGGTCAATGTGTGTGCTTTTGTGATAAGTGAACCATGTTCTAGCTCCCAAATTTCTGAAGAACTTGATATTCCAAGCCGTACAGTGCGTGATATTTTGAAAAAAATAAGTACCAAAGCCTATAAAGTTAAAAACACTCAAGAGATTTTCCCAGAAGATCAAATAAAACGCTTGGAATTTTGGCCAAGAAACCTTGAAAAAATTGATCAAAATGACGACTTCACAAGTAATATTTTATTTACAGACGGAGTCATCTTTTTTTTCTCTTCTAGGTCGACATAATCCTTCAGTCGTGAGATATTGGTCTCGGGAAAATCTACATTAAGTGTACCATTACGAACTCAATACCCGCAAGGTAAATGTTTGGGCTGGTATTTTGGCCAACCACATTGTAAGTCCTTTTTTATTGATGGTACCTTGAACTCTAGAGATTTTACTTTTATTGCAACTCAAAAATATTATACCCGCTGTACGAAACTTGGATGTTAATTTTAATGAAATTTGGTTTCAACTAAGACCGGATGTCCCGCTCACAACGCTAGACAAGTGCAGGACTATTTAACAAAACACTTTTCCTGAACGGCTGATTTCCACAAGAGGTACAATACCATGGCCTCCGCGATCTCCAGATCTGACGCCGTTACGACTTCTTCTTATGGGGGCTATTTGTGGAAATTCTTTACAAACACCGACATAGAAGAGCCGTTAATTTGGACGAATTGCGGCTTAGAATTATTAATATTTCTAGGTCCATTACATCTGAAATGTTAGCCAATGTACATGCAAAGAATTTTACGACAGGTTGGGATACTGTGAAGCCCAACAAGGAGGTGTATTTGAACACCCTATTTAATAATCCATTTAATTAAATTTCTATTATTTTGTTTAGAGTTATTTTTCATTTTATTTTAGAATATTGTATTTAGTTTTCATCAAAGGTTTTAAGATTTGAGCATATTAAAGTTGTTTATTGACTTGCGATTATGGGCGTTAAAAAAAACATACATTTTATCTATCGTGACGCGTAAATTCAATACTTGATTCGAGGCTGACCTATGGCTCCAAGCGCTTGCTAAACATCACTGCCAGCTGCCAACCAGTGCGAGCAATGCGAGCCGGCCGAAATTAAATTCACATTGCAGGCAGTACGGGGGAATCGGCGTCGCTATCGGTGGGAGGTTTTCCTATGCGGTCGTTCTCTGTCTACTCTCTATCTATTAGTGTCTAATACATTGAATTCAATCAATAGATTCAACTCATAAACGTGTATATATATATATATATATATATATATATATATATATATATATATATATATATATATATATATATATATATATATATATATATATATATATATATATATATATATATATATATATATATATATATATATATATATATATACAGTCCACGACAAAAGATAGAGAGCAACTAAATTTACTGATTAATAATATCTAAAGATTTCATATAATACATGTATAGCATAGCTCTTACTAAAATAATAATTGTTACTAATTTTATAATACATACTTTTATCTTGGTTAGTCAATTTACGTAGACAATACCTTCAAGGTTATTCTGTGACGCGACAAAAACACAGAGGCACTATACGAACTTCCGATGCACATTTGTAATTTGATACGCAACACGTACGGACGCGTTATCACAGTTTACTCGTTGTGACGCACTAGTAAGTTTTATTTTTTCTCATGGGCCGGGGCAAGAGATTGACAGATGTGGAGAAAGGGACAAATTATGCATTAAAAATGAAGGTTTTAGCAATAGGAAGTAGCAAAAGAATCAAGTGCCAATGTTGTTGATAATTTTGTAAAAATAAAGAGAATTATGGAATTAAAAAGTCGCCAGGCAGCCCACGCGCACTTTCCAAACGTCAAGAGAGCGATTTTGAGGGTTGCCTCTAATTCTATGCTTTTCTGCATCGGCAATAGCCAAGAAGCGGGTGTTCAGACCAACGTACGAAACGTACAAAGATTTCTTAAAGCTTCTCCCCATAATTTCAGAAGAAAATTAAAGAAAGCCTCCATTAACTCTCAAACATATTAATGCTCGGTTACAATTTGTCCAAAAGTACATGTCATGGTCAAAAGAATGGCAGAAGTAATTTTTTCGACAGAGAAAAAATTTAATTTGAACAGTCTAGTGGTTACTCATATTATTATCATGACTTAAGAAAGGAAGAAATAATTCTCTCGCGTCGTCATAATTGGTGGAGGGTCAGTAATGATATGGGCTGCGATTGGGTACAATAAGAAAACAGATATACAGTTTTTGACAAAACCATGAATACACAAAGTTATATAAATATTATTAATAACTTTATTTTAAACCACGGTAAATCTATGACAAAGGAAACTTCATCTTCCAACGACAACGCTGGAGTACACACGGCAAAAGTAGTTTCCTCATGGTTCAAAGACATAATAAAAGTATTGGAGTGGCCCCCAAGATCTCCGGATCTAAACATAATCAAAGTGTCTGGGGACGGCTCATAAAAAAGTTACGAAAATTCAAAGAGTTTTTCTTGTGTAGATGATCTGAAAAAAGTATCATGGATGCATGGCATCAAATACCTCAAATTATATTAGGGAACTGTATAATCACATTCCAAAAAGAATATTTGAAACAATTAGATTAAATGGAAAAATGTACCAGTTTTTAATGAATATTAATATTAAAAATTAATTTATTTTTTTAATGCCCCTATCTTTTGTCGCGCACTGTATATATATATATATATATATATATATATATATATATATATACATAGTAAGACTCTAAAAGTAAAAATAAAAGTCTATATAAATATAAGTCACAAGGACTTCGTTTCAAGAAATACAGGGTGTTAAAATTTTAGTTAATTTTCCTTTTTGTGAATAAAATCTATGATATATAAATATTGGAGTAAAAATTTGTATCCGGGGGTTTTTGGTATGGCAGATTCGATTCCTAATCTTAGTACGGCACTTACTTGTGGGGGTGCCACCTACACGTCTTTTTACCTTTTGAACAATTACAACTTTTGATACGGCCCTGTATTATATTTTAAATAAATTAAATAATTATTTGTCATTTCTACGTCAAAAGGTATGCTTGTTAAAAGTTGATATGAGCAACCGTTTCCGAGATATTTGGATTTTAAGAAAATTACGACGCATCTGATTTTCTTATAGCAAAATTAAAAAAATAAAACAAAATGTTAATTAAACAATATTTTTAATATTCAATAAAATTATTGTTTTTTAATTATGTTGGCAAAGTATAAGCTAGGTTTATAATTAAAAAAAAAAATTTTTCATAAAAAAACAAGCTTTAACACCCTGTATTCAGGCAGGCCTTGCAGACTCATATTTGTATAGACTTTATGTTTATTTTGGCCCCTGAATACGTACCGGGAAGTATTGACATTTCCTATATATATATATATATATATATATATATATATATATATATATATATATATATATATATATATATATATATAAAAATATATATATATATATATATATATATTTTTTTTTTATAGATTTTTTCTTGGGTATAGGTTGAAAAAAAAATTTTGGGAAAAAAAATTTTTAAACCACAACGTTTCCACATTATTTGTGTTTTTTTCCCAAGTTTTATTCAAAAAAATTTTTCCCAAAAATTTTTAAAAAATTTAAAAATTTTAATTTTTTTAAAACCCCCAGATTACACATTTTTTTTTAGACATACACATTTAAAATCTCCACTTATATACGTCATATTTAAAAACAGATTAAAAAATTCGTACAAAAAAAAAAAAAAATACAGGATAAGTACATACCTTGGATTTTTTTTGATTATTTCTGATGCAGAACTTAGTTCCGAAAAAGGAATGTTATTATTTTTTTTTTTTTTTTTTTACAGATAAAATTTTTTAAAAATTTATGTTTTTTTTTTTGTATACAGGATGTTATTTTTTTTTTAAAAAAAAAATTATACAGATCAGTCTAATATAAAAAACATACATAGACATACGTACATACATATACACACAAAATCCCCCCAAAACATATTTTTTTTTCCCCCTATTTATTTTGGATTTATTAAATTATGATAAATTTAAAAAAAGGCTGCTTATATTTTTTTTTTTTTTTGGGGCTTTTTTTTTTTTTTTGATCTCAATCATTTCTTTTATTTTTAATTTTTGGTAGTTTGAGTCTGTAGTCAATATTTTGGTTTTTTGGGGGGGAAATTCGTCTTGGTTTGAGACTCATTTTTTGTGTAATGCCGTGGGGGTTTTTTTTAAAATTTTTATGACCGTTAATTCTCTTTTCTAGGTGTTGTGTATTTTTTTCCCCAATGTTTTTGGGGGGGCAATTTAACAAATATTGAGTATTTTAAAATTTGGGTTTTTTTTTGGTTGGCACTTTACTTTTTAATGATGTGAATAGTGTACTAATCTGATTTTGAGCCTTATGACAAACAGTTATGTTATGTTTAGATAAAATATGTTTTATTTTTTCTAAAAACCCCCAAAACATTTAAAAAAGCATAGCATTATTTTTTTTTCTTGTGGTTTTTTTAATAGGTTTTTTTATTTTATTATAAAATAGAAATGTTTTTTTTTTTAAAAAAATTTTTAAAAATTTTTTTTTTTCTGGAAAATGATTATTTATTAGTTTTTTTTTTCATTTTTTTTTAAGATTTCAGGTCCCCCAGGGGGGAAAGGGGTAAATGTGATTGCTCTGTCATTTAAATTTTTAAATGACACTGTTAATTTGATTTTAGGATGGTTTGAATTAAAATTTAAAAAACCCCCCTGACCATTTTTTCTTTGGTATACCATTTAGTTTTAATATTTTGTTTTTTTTTGTCTCTAATTAAAGTTAGGTCAAAAAGTTTTATTTGTTTTTTTGGGTTTTTTCTGTAAAAAATTTAAATTGAAATTTTTTTTGGAGGGAAAATTTTTTAAAAAAGCTATTATTTTTTTCCCCCCAACCTTATTCTCAGGAACAGCAGTAATACAGTCATCTCCCCAAAACCCTTTTTAAAAAAAAGGAATGTGAAAATTTAGTTTTCAATTACGTTTTCCTCTAAATATTCCATCACTAAACACACTAAACACTTCCAAACGTAATTGAAAAACAAAAATTTTTTTATTCCTTTTTTTAAAAAAGGGTTTTTAGATGACTGTATTACTGCTTTTTTCCTGAGAATAAGGTTGACGAAATCTAATAACAACAATTTCCATCCCAAAAACAATTTTTAAAAAAGAAACCCAATCAAATAAACTTTTTGCCCAACTTTAGGGGGCAAAAAAAACAAAAAATTTTTTAAATAAATGGGGTTAAAAACAGGGCAGGGCGTTATTTAAATTTTTTTAAATTTTTAAAATCTAAAAATCAAATTAACTGTATATTAAAATTTCTGACAGAGCAATCCCCCCTCTCCCGAATGGAGACCTGAAAAATTTAAAAAAAAACAAAACACTAAAAAAATAATCATTTTTCCCCCAAAAAAAAATTAGAAAAATTTTTTTAAAAAAAAAAACATTTCTATTTTATTAAAAAAAAAAAAAACCCCCCAAAAAAAAACCCGAAAATAATGAAAATATCCCTTTTTCCCCCTTTTTCCCCCTGGTCTCTCGGAAAAAAAAAAACAAAATTTTTTTTAAAAAAATTAAAAAACCTTTTTTTATAAAAAATCAAAAAACAGATTATACACTATTCACATCAAATTTTAAAAAAAAAATGCCAACCAAAAAAAAAAAACCCCAAATTTAAAAAAAATATCATCTTCAAAAACCCCCAAAAAAGGTAAAATTTTTTAAAACCTAGGGAAAAAAAAAAATTAACGGTCATAAAAAAAATAAAAATGCCTCCACGGCTTAAAAAAAATAGTCTCCCCAAACCAAGGGGCCCAAAAAATTAAGGGCCCAAAAAAAATTTACTGGGGGCCCAAAATACCTTAAAAAAAAAAAAATGATTGAATCAAAAAAAAAAAATATGACAAAAAAAAATAAGCAGCCTTGTCAAATTTAAAAAATTTTTAAAAAATCCCTAAATAAGGGGGGAAAAAAAAAAAAATTTTTTGGGGGGTGGGGTTATATGTATGTACGTATGTCTATGTATTTATATATGTTTTTTGGGCCCATCTGTATTTTGATTAAAAAAAAACATACAAATAAAAAGAAAACATATTGAATAAATTTTATCTGTAAATATAAAAAAAAAAAAAATAACATTCCTTTTTGGAGACAAAATTTTTCCAAAATTTGAAACAATTTTTAAATATTTTATCCCCCCTTTTTTTGTTTTATTTGTACCAAATTTTTTCTGTTTTTTTAAATTGACTATAAAGGGGGGGAAATGTGTATGTCACAAAAAAAATTTCTGGGAAAAATTTTAAAAACTTTTTTGTAATTTTTAAATTTTTTAAATTTTTTTTAAAATGAAAAAAAAAAATGTTTCGAAAAGGGGTGAAATTGCTTTTCCCCAAAATTTGTCAACCTATACCCAAAAAAAAATCCCCAAAAAAAATTTATAAAAAAGGGGTTTTTGAAAAAAGTTTTAAATATATAATTATATATATATATATATATATATATATATATATATATATATATATATATATATATATATATATATATATATATATATATATATATATATATATATATATATTTATATATTTTTAAAGGGGTTTTCCAAAAAAAAGGGACACAAAACAAAAACAGATTTTTTGGGGGCGAAAATATGCAATTAACGTAGTTTTTCTTTATCCGAACGTTGATAAAAACAAGGAAAATTGTCAAACTTTTAATTTTTTATTCGTTTTTTTAATAATTTCTTAACTAAATGATATGGGGTTTTAAAAGGAGATTTGGGAATTCTTTGAGGCGAGAAACCCCAAAATTTGTCTTTTTTGATGTTGGGGGAAAAGGGCCCCCGCTACGGGACCCCACTTGTTTTAGATGGCATAACTTTTTTAAAGCTTAGTGTATTGACCTGTTTATTAAAAAAGAAGACACTATAATTTCCTCTGCGTCAAAAATGTATACTTCATTTGGGTCTCGGGGGAGCAATTGTTTTTGAGATAAACGCATTTTAAAGGTCCCCCAATTTTCCCATGAAAAAGGGGTTTTCCCGACCAATTTTTTTTAAACTTTGCAAAGTAATAGTTTTCAATACGCTGATCAAAAGTCCCACGGGCCAAGACCCAAAATCACCCTTACAATTCTCAAATCGCTAGTGAGATTTAAGGTCGATTTTGGGGAGGGTTAGGGGGTTTTTTTGCCCGTCGAGACTTTTGATAAACGTGTTAAAATATTTTTTGCAAAGTTTGGGGGTTGGCAAAACCCCCTTTTTCCCAAAAAAGGGAATTGGGGGAACCCCAAAGTGCGTTTATGTCGAAAATGGTTGTTCCAAAAGGACACAGCGGGAATTATAGTAACTTCTTTTTAAAAAAACAAGTCAATATTCAACTTTAAAAAAAAGGCCTTTTAAAAACAAGGGGGAAAACCTGGTTTGGCGCTTCTACCAGAAAAAGGTATGAACAAATTGAATTTCACGCCTCGAAACCCCAAATCCCCAATTTTGTACCCTTTTACTTTAAATTTAGTAAAAACTATTACAAAAAAACAAAAAATTTAAAAGTTTGAAAACCCTTATCTTAGTTATTATCGGCTTTGGGATAAACAAGTTTACGTTAATCGCTTTTTTCGACCCAAAATTTCTGCTGTTTATTTTTAAAAAATGTCTACTTAAGTTGGCAACATGAAAATTTTTTTATTATTCATTTTACGAAAAAAAATAATTCTTTATAAAAAGCTCTGCATACTCTGAAATCTAAAAAATTTAATCAACAGATTTGAAATTTTATCAATCTTATACGAGGTATGCCAAAAAAAAATGAATTTTGCTCAAAAGTAAAGTAGCTTTATATTTTTTAATTTCAAAAATTTATAATAAAAAATTTTCGGCATTAAAAAAATATGTTTAAATAAAACAATTACCCTTCTTCTAAAATTAAAAAAAATGAAAATTTTTGACAAAAATAAAGTACCTTTATATTTAACAATATCGAAAATTGTTATTATGAAAAGTTGTTCGGAAATTAAAAAAACACGTTTAAATATGCAGTTGCATTAATTTATAAAAAAATAACAATATTTTTTTAAACGTCTCTCGAACAACGGGGAAATTTTTATAATCTAGGATGCTTTGACAAGAAATGTTTTCAGTGGCATTCAAAACATCAGTTGTATTTAGCGACATTTGGTAGAAAGTATTATAAAATTCAGTAGAAATGAAAGCAAAATTTGTAAAAAAATTTTTTTAATTAGAAGGATAAAATTGCATAGTTAAACATAGTTTTTAATTACGAACAAAATTTTTATTATAACAATTTTCCAAAAATTTTGAAATATAAAGGGGACTTTACTCTTGAGCAAAATTCTATTTTGGCATACCTCGTATAAGAAATAAAATTTCATATCTGGTTTGGGTTTCCAAGATTTTAAAATATGCAGAACTTTTTATAAAGAGTAACTTTTCGTAAATTTTTAAAAATAAGTTTTCCATATGTTGCCACTTAAGTAACACACTGTTTTTATATATATATATATATATATATATATATATATATATATATATATATATATATATATATATATATATATATATATATATATATATATATATATATATATATATATATATATATTGGATCTATGAAAAAAAAGGTCCTTCATCTACATGGTCTATCTCTCTTTGTCTAACACAGCATTTCTCACACTTTTTTACATATGGAACCCTTTTTAACAGGAAAAATAAACACGGAACCCTCTTTAAAGCTGCACAAATAAATATTTTTGCATTTTTAAATTATGGGGAAACGATAGACTCATAATATTGTTATAATTAATTTTTTACAAAATTTATTAGTAATATATTTAAAAATATCTTATTTAAAGAACCTAAAAAGGGAAATTTTAACATGAAATAATAAAAAAGGGTACTTTTATACATAGATAAGGGAATCAATGCAAGGGTGAAACTATTTTCACCCTTCACACAATTTTTATCTCAGGAAAGTCCACGAGGGTTTGGCCGTACTGTACCGTGGCTGTCTGGAAATGTGGTAAGAGGGGTTTTTTTGACTTAAATATTTGGAGATCTGGAAAAAAAAAGGGAAAAAAATTTTGCGTGTTGAGGTTCCATAGTCTGGACAGGGATAAAAGGGAAAAAACAAAGTTTGAAGTTGGGGCCTCTTAAGTCGGACTGTAAAAGGATGTATAAAGTAGCACTACGTGTTGCTTTGCTGGGACTGCCAGAGGAGGAATTGTACTCGCCCCCTCTTCGGAGCCATAAAAATACCCATAAAAAAGCCAAAGATACCTTACAGCCCCGTCGGTGGGAACGGAAGGAAGCTTTTTTTTAAGTGTGGGATCATTAATAAGACAAACGGCTTTTCTTTAAATGGAGTCAAGAATGCTAAGTGTTTTTTTGGAGGCGCCACTCCCCAGGCATGAGAAAACATAAATAATTTAACGAAATATGGTTTTAACTTTGATCAAATTCACGAAAAAAAAAAAAAATGAAGGTTTCTTCCCGATAGTCCGATTATTTACTACAAATTTCAATTTTTTACCAGTGTTCCCCTTAAGGAATAGTATCTGGT